>JASDQU010437563.1:119002-135937 GCA_032191745.1 Picea mariana | reverse complement strand
CATGTGTCTTCCTATGTCATCCCTCTCACGCCTCATCCCTCTTATCACACCCTCATGGTCTTGGTGCCACCACTCCCGTTATGCACCCCATCCCTCGCGCTGCCCCCCCTCTTGCCTATTCATCAGGCCATTCAGCTTATCCAAGTGGCAACGCGAAGGGTCTTCCACGTCGCAGAGGTGCCAAGTTGGCCAGGCCTTCCTCAATCCCAATGAAGCAGTTATTGAAGTAGTTGGTGGTGGTTAGACATCGCCTCCTCCATAATGGGAAAGCCCAACAATGAATTAAAGGCACGTCAATTCGCCTATGGAACTGTCAGGAATTCGATTGCGTCTGCCATAAGTTGCACGATCATTCAGAGACTGCAGGTGTTGACTGTCAGAAGCCATGCAGACGCAAAGCTTTTAATGCATCGTCTCATTTCTGTTGCGGTGGTTCTCTTGAGTATATGAAGGCGTTTTCGCCATTTTTGTATCTATGGATGGTTGAGCAGAGCTCCCAGTTGTAAAGCTTTAATGAAGCACTGATACTCTGGTTATGTATGAACTTTTGAGACTTCTTGTCTTATGAATGCCAGTTTCTTTCATGTCTTTGTTTACACTGTGTTAGAGAAACTCGGAATTGGAGGATCCAATTGAGTTGTAGCTATTATAGGATGATGTTGTAATGGATCACTGTAATAGGTACGTCGTCTCTAATCAGTTCTTGTGTTTTTCCCGACGCAGAGTGACTTGGAATTAGAGGATCCAGTCAAGTCCACTTTCAGTTTCTTGAGACCCTGAACCAAGCGGATATTGTATTCAGAGTCTTTCTTCTACATGCTACTGAAAGCCTGTTTCCCAAAGTAGTTTGTCCACCTTTCTTACTAAGTCTTCCACCTGCTCATCTTTTAAATCAACCCACTGGCTGAAGTTAGATCAAGACCTCCTTTGTCCCATACACACTAGACCCAGTCCCTGAGCTAGAGTGATATCCCCTTGAGTCTTTATCTCCATTTGACCATCCCTTATAACAAATCGTGACATTAAACTGATGGGTGTCGGGCTCTGCTCCTGCAAGCAATCCAGGAGTGACTTCTGACGTCAACAGAACCTCAACTTCCCGAGGCTATAACTTGAGATACAGAACTCCAAATATCACTTTGGAGTACTCGTTGGAAATCTTAGATGATTAATATTACTTTTAGAGTGGTTTCCATGATTGAGAAATCAACTATCATGCTCAAAAAATTAAAGCACATTCCACTCTTTTAAAGACATCCAGTGTAAATTTTGAAAATAAAATTTTATTAAATAAACTTTTAATTAAGGATTAAGTGGGTCCCACTTCAAGGCACAAATTTCAATGACACAAATTCATTAATGAGACTTCAATAAATCATTAATTAAATTTATTTATTCCAAAATGAATGCATGTGGAAATTTCTAGAAGGACAAAACCCTAACTACTTCAAGAGGCATTGGAAGTAGATTTTAAAGAGAGAGAGAACCATCAAAGCTAGGTTAGAAGATCATAATAGAAAAGGTTTAGTCATCAATATGCAGCCAATTCTTTGATAAAAAAATAAATATCTCCATCTTTCTTATTCTTCTCCTTCTTCTACACTATTTTTCTCAAGGCTTTATGCTTGTATTTATGAACTTAGCATAAGGTTGAGATTTTTGAGTGTCTTTATTTATTCTTCCAAGACTCTTTCTCTACAAGATCATGGAGTATTTTACTTCCATGTATGTGACTGATAAATATAAGCCAAGATTGCCTAAATGATTCATGGATGTTTAGTCCTTTCATTTTGCAAGATTTATTTATGAGCATAAGTCAATTGGTTTACTGAAATGCTTTGTAATGTTGAATATATTTTATAAAACTCCACATAGAACTAATTCGGGTTGTAATTTTAATGATTTATCAAACTCTGAGTTTATGAGCATGATATTTTTGAAGTGCACCTATCATATTCACTTATGTTTTGGATGCAATGTTGTTTTAAAGTTCTCTGAAGTGATCAATATTATTTTACTCTTTTTCTTGTGAGATGATATGATTACATATTTTGTTTGCATATAATTCAAAGGGTTGTAATAATGAAGTTGAGCATGTAATTATTTTTATTTTGAAGCCTATATTCATATTTTTCATTGTTGAAGACTTACTTGGTCCATTTCCAAGATAATATTGCACCTAAAGAGAAATATGGTTATCAAGAACCATTTCATATACAAAATAAAGAAATACAGATTTGGGGTTTGTTGTTTAGCATTCTCCCATTTGGTAGTCCAATCCAAGAACATCAAGCTACTTATTTTGGACAATCACAGAGGTGTACAACCTCTATAAAAACCCAAGGGGATTTTATCCTCATGAGATTTCGTTGGGATTGTGACCAATCTGAACATCAACCTATGGGTAGCCATGTTTGACTAGTTGACCCATTGTTTTTGGCATGGTAAGGGGGATTTTTATTTTCTATTGTTTTTTCTATGAGTGGGTCTCCTTGCTCTCCTACACCATGTGATTCGATATGGGGGACAACGAGAACCTAGGATGCAGTGCAAGGGGAGGCTTATGGATCACATGGGTGGTGGTAAGGTAGGTCACTATGTCACCCTGATGTTCTTTGCTTGGTGGAAATAGTATCCCATGGTGGCTATAGAGAATCAATATGTTGGTGTGGATTTCCAAGGTAACCTTGAGATTTTGGTCCATATAGGGGAGGGTTGGGGCTGTAAGGGTAAGTATTTAGTTTGTGATGTTTTACTAGCATATTGTGATTCGGATTTGATGTGCATGTGGCACTGATATTTGATATGCATCTATGCAAACGTGGGATTAATGGAGTCTCAAGTGTTAGGAACAACTCCTATGGCAGTGCCAACTAGACAAGTAGTAGTTGAGAAACAACAAAGACACCATGATGACGAGGAAATTTCTACATCTCAACAACCTCATCAAGATCCTTAGTGGAGATAGAGTGGAGACTTACAACCGACTCACAGAGGAGATTGGACTTGGTTCAACACAACATCATAGAGGAGGGATGGAAAAATCTTGGTGAGCTTATTAATGCTTGTGTTGGTATCTCGATAGAGTGGCATCCGAATATGAGGAGAACCACAGTGGTTGGTTCCACCATTCGAGCTCAAGTAGGTGGAGATGGTGTTATCCCTCCTGCTAGTGGAGCTAGTGTTGGCCCCCCTCCTTGGGGTTTTCTTTAGATAGGGCCTTTGACCACACCACAATAGTGGCACTTAGATTTTCTATGGATGAAGCCCACATTTTGCATTGATTATTTTTTGGAGATATGACCCAATGGGGGTCAATCTTATGGATGTACATCCTTCATTTTGAAACTTACACACACACGCACATGATTTTTTGTCTCATGATATTTATGCATATATGTGTGATGATAAACATGTGAATGTATGTGATTAATTTACATGCATGAAGGTTATATATTGATGATGGTTTCCAGATAATGTTTTATTTTCTTTCCTACGTGTAAATATTTTTAATATAATAATGACAATCTAAGATCTCATTTGCAATGTTATCTTCAAATTGATTATGACTCCTAGGAATATGTATGAATGTAATGCTATCAAAATAATTTGATAGAAGTTTAACTTGTAAATATTTCCTAAAAATAAATGGATCACAGACACAATAAACATTATTAAATTACTCTACAAGTAGTTGGGAATCAAGGTGGGCGCTGAGCCGCAAAATATTAGGTGCGTTGCATTAGCAAGCAATTTGATCATAGTAGCATACTTGACTTGCTTATTGGTTGTCGGACCTAGGAAAACACCAATTAACTAGAATATTGTATGAAAAGGTGAGTAGATGGCACATGTTATTGAGGTTAGATTCCAAGCCTAATGACTAGCACCATCTCTGAAACTGATGTGACACGTGGGTTAAGGGACCATTTGAATATATAGAAAAAGAAAACTATTAGGACTCAAAACTTAAAAAAAATGAATGTTTAACAATTAAAAAATCAAAGAATGAAATATATACATGAATGCAATGTGTGGATAGAACATATGTCCCCTCTGTCAGATAATGCTTGATGATAAAGGGGTCTTGCTAGATATATTCAAGTTTTCCTACCCTTATTCACTAAAAAGAACGCCTTGTAGTGGAGGCTTTTACAAAACCTCCCCTAAAATTTTTGGAATTCTATGTTTATAGTGGAGGTAGGTGGTTAGAGTTTCTTGCGTAGGATTTTACAATGGTGTGCCTCAATCATACCAATTCACTAGTGTGCTCACAAATAGAATGCCTCGGTGATTAAAACATAAAGCGCACTGATAACCGTTATTAATATAAAATGCTAAAATATCATTTTTTATTTAAAAGAAAATAAAATGCATATTGGTACTCCATGATAAACTAGGAGCATCAGTGCACATATAAAGGACACACTAGATCAAGTTACAAAAATTGATTATTCAATAAAAAATTTGATTCAAAAAAACAAAAACCTTTCCTCGTGTGCTTAAAAACACCCACCGCCCAGGTGTGTCTATAATAGTGGCACACCAAAAAATAATAATGGTTTTCCTAATAGTACTATAGCCTGGAGTTTTTTAATATATATCTAAAAATACAACCGGTTTTTTACTCATACTATCATCCACCAGGGCATAGCACTATATGGCGCATAGCAATAGGGTAAAATAAAAAAAAGTGTATCAGTGCATTCCAGTACTAAATAATGCACTGATGCATCTTATTGTTGGGTGCACCATGATAGGGTAAAATACAAAAATTACCATAGTGAATTTCATTATCGCATTTAATTATGTGCTTCCAACCTCTCACACAAGCATCGGTGCTCACCCTCCTTCTACGACCGCCTCGTTTGCAGTGATCTATAATGCTGCTTCCTTGGTTCAATAGTGGATTCCATACATTTTCCAATTTTGGAAATTAATTGAAATTTTCATTTTTTCTCCATGGGCCAACCATGCCTCCTCAAGAGAAAAGAGTTCGAGTAAATTATCTATTACCTCCTTATTTTAATTTTTGTCGTATTAACACTAAAAAATGGTCTTAAATTTGGCATTTAAAAAAAAATTTAAAACAATTATGCATGGTGAACTTCATGCATTCATCTCACCTTAGACTTGGTGCATCCTATGAATTTATAGGATGCACCTCTAGCAGTGCATATAGAACTACACAATGCACCCCTAAAAACTAAGCATCGAGCACCAACATGGGGGTGTGCATTACGGATGCCTCTCGTCTTAGAAGAGGCATCATCTTTGAAATACACCCATCGATGCATTCTAGAAAATACAATGAACCGGTGCACCTCACAAAACCTAACACCCCGATCCCGGTACATTATAAAACACAACACACCGCTAAAAATACACATCGAGGCTCCAAGCAACATGGAGAACCCAAAAATGGTGTGTTATAGGGAATAATCTGCATCGATGCACCACACATAAAAAATTAGTATAGTAGTGCATTTAATGAATAAGCTAGTCTCGACGCTCCAAATAACATGAAGCATTGTGAAAATTACGAACATGGAGCATCGAACTTACCAATGCACCTTAATGGTGGGTATCACCGGTGTGTTATAAGGAATAACTCGCACCAATGCACCACACTACATCGTACATATAAACATTAACATTATGACACATTTAGTGACTAAAGTAGAATCAATGCTCTAGATAACATGGAGCATTGCTGGCAATAATCTGCACCAATGCACCACATCACACCGAAAATATAAAAATTAGCATGTCTATGCATTTAATGACTAAGGTAGAAATGATGCATTGAATAACATAGAGCACCATGGGTAGTGCTTGTATTTTGATAGAGCACATTGTTAATGGTGTGTATTATCTATTAAAGATGCATTGATCGGTTCTTTTACCACATTGTTTTTTAAACGTAAATTAATTTTAGTTATCGATAAATATAAAATGGTTATATATGGGTGTGTTTAATAATTTTAATTTTTTTTTATCTATATATATGTGCCTAAAAAGAATTGTATGTGAATCGAATATGACAATGATGAATGTAGGAGCAGGATCAAGAGCAATAGATCAACATGTATAGTTTTGTAAATGACTGGGAAGCCAGAAATAGAGATAGGGAGATGATCCCTCTCCCTATTGCATCACATACTCATTTATTTATTAGGGATGTTGGCCTCCTTAAGTTTTATGAGGATGCTACATCCCTCGGGGGAAAATCTTCGTTTTTACAACAGTTGATCCATCGTTGGGAATTGACCCATAGAGGAGGATATTTATTTTATCACCAAGTTGTCTAGGAGGGTGGAGTTTTGGCCCCAATTCCCTGATCTACTTCTCAACATTGCAGGAGAGATTCACCTGACATATGTGCAGAGATATTCCAGTCAAGACATTGTTTCCACTACAGATTTCTATGTTATTGGTGGTCAATTGTGGATAGATGCATTTGGTGCAAAGGAGGTTAGGTTCTCATCCCTTATTGTCACGATATTGAAATGATTTACCTATGATGGGAAGCACATTAGTTGATCATTTAATTACTATGCAGATAGTAGTTCAGAGGCACCAACCAATTAGGTGGTTCGATATATTTTTGTGTCAGTTTTTCTTTCCATTGGATTGTTGTCGATCTGTTTTTTATGGGAGGTTATTCTTCCCATTTGCATCAGATATGTTTACATTATATTTTGAGAGGTTTCATGTCACTCACCTGAAAACACCCTGATTCCATCCTAGGCCTATGATTTATGTGCATATGCGCATGTGGGTGAATTTGTTTCCCAAGAGGGTCCATTTAGAGTGGCCATGTACTCTGGTTGGTAGAGAGATATACAATCTTTTGGCTGGAGAGGACAATCCTATCCTTGATATTGTACAATGCCCTTACATAGGGATATATTAGAGAGGATTTTCGAACATCCTATTTACTCTAGATAAGCCACCAAATGATAAAGGTAATATTATCATTGTATTTTGATAAATCTAGTTGCATATTTTTTTGTCTTATTTAATGCATATGTAATTTATTATAACATTTTGTTTCAATTATCTAATTATTATTGTCTATTTTTTTGCATATATTGGCACATATGTTTGGGACGAGCCTCCCCAATAGGATGAGTTGATGGATGAGACATATGAGTAGCTTCTAGTACATAGACTCGACATGGCATTCAAGCTGGATAAGAGACTTTGAATTGAGGTGGAGGTTTGCATATGTGGTTTGAATTCTAGGTAGGGAGTGGAACCTATACGCGTTAGAGAGATATTATGGGTACCATATCTATCTGACATATGGTTGACCCTTACTCATGACATGATTTCATTGATGCATCATTTTTTCGGTGCCCTCAACATCATCCATAGGTTGAGCGATGTTTCTCATACCACTTCATTTGGATTGTCTTCTAAGGATGATGTTCCTAATCCTCCACGACATGATTCCCCACCATATGGTCCTCCACCAGACCACCGACATCCCCTCCACTACATGGTCCTCCTCCTCCTCCACATGTGTCACCAAGCGCACCATACATCGATATTTCTTCTCCTCCACAAGTGTCATCAGTTGCACCATCCACCAATCCTCCTCATCCTCCTCCTCCACATGATCCCGGTGGAGAGATATATCAAAATCTACTTTCATCATTGTTATCTGACATGGGTATTGATATACCCTCTACCTATGGTAGCAGAGGCCTCGATGCCTTTGGTTCTGGTGGTGGACCCAACTAGTAGTGGTACTTGACATGTATATTGATTGTTGTATATTTGACTTGAAATGTATATATGACATGTTTATTTATTTTGATGAGATGTATATTTGGCATGTATATTTGATATGTAAATCACTCATGTATATTATATTTTTTTATATCATGTTGTTGTTGTTTGATTTACAAAATGTATTAAGAGTATCCTAATGATTAAAATTATTAATGATTTATCCATTTTTAAATTAAATTTGAGATGAATCACTCATTTAAATTTAGAGTTGTCATATAATGTTTAACTTAGTTTTATGAAATTGTTTAATTTGGATTATGATTGCAAAAACTTATAACCATTAATGTCATATAATGTTTAACTCTTCTTCAAGGTTAATTGGTTGATGTTAAACAATATACAATATGTTGATTAAACATGTTTACAAACAAAAATACATAAATATGATGAGTGAAATGATTGTGATTTGAATAATTATGTATTTTTCATATACTGTAATAATAATGTTATGATATAATTATTCACTATAATAATAATGTTATTTTATTAATTTATATTATTCAAATATTACATGACAAAGTTATAATACAATTGTTTAATAAAATCACAATTATTATATTTTAGTATTTTTTATTTTCCAAATATTTTATCGACTTATATTATTCTACTATTATAATATATTAAATTTATTTAATTAAGTTTATGGTTGTCAAACTTAAATCCTTTATTGGAAAAACTTCCTCCTTCATTAAATATTCTTCTTTTTTTTATTAAAACAACATGTGATCTTCAGCTTGATGACAATGACTTAATGATCAATTTCGATGTTGTCTCTTTATTTACCAAGATTCTTGTCCCCGAAACTCTAGAACTCATTTCCAAGTTGGTGGACTGTGAAACCATTAACCTAATTGAAATCTGCCTAAACTCTACTTTCTTCACCTTCAAAGGCACATGCTATGAAAAGACAGAAGGCACAACCATGGGGTCATCCATATCCCCTGTGGTTTCCAACACTTTCATGGACCACTTTAAAACCTTAGCCCTAAAAAACTATCATCTCAAGCCTAAATGCTAGTTTAGATTCGTTGTTGACATTTTTTATGTCTAGCCTCATGGTCTCTCCTCACTAACGCCCTTCTTTGAGCACTTAAATAGAATTTCATCGATATCCAATTCACAATGGAAATGGAAAAGGAAAATCCCCTCCCCTTTATGGATGTTCTTATCTCTCACCTCCCTAACAGTTCCCTCATCCACCAAGTTTATTGGAGAAAGGCCCACACTGACATGTACCTTTATTCCCAATCCCATCATCATCCTGCTAAAATATATGTTTTCTTCATAACCCTTGTTACACAATCCATCCAAATAACAAGCCCCCAATTCCTTGATAAAGAAAAACCCCACCTAACAAAGGCCCTTTGGTTCAATGATTACACAATCTCTCAAATCAACAAATCCTTCTGCTCAACCCTCAAGCATAAATCAAGAAACTCTCCCTGCACCCCCCCCCCCTAGCTCTCATTTCTCTTCCCTACATTTGAGGCATGTCTGATCACATTTCCAAAATTCTCGCTAAAAAGAATATCAAAACTATATTCAAACCCCTCAAACAATCCTTCGGATCTACGAAAGATAAATTTGACCCAATGTTTGGACCAAGAGTTTACCAAATCCCTCAAGCTCTTGTGGAAAATCATACATTGGCTAAACTGCAGGTCCTTCAGATCCCTTCTCAAAGAGAACATAACTGACACAACCCACATTCACATCTCCAAATTAGTTAGTGTTGAACACTCTTTTAAATATAAACATTTAATCTGTTTTAACTAGACCAGAATCATTGCCTCAACACCCTATTACCCCTCTTGCGTCATTCACAAAGCCTCGGAAATTGAAAAACATCCAAACAATTTCAACCATGAAGATGGGTATAAACTCAACCAATCATTCATCGCCTTAGGCGTTAGAACTAAATTGTTTATCCATCCTATGGTTCCTCCCTCTCCCCTATCCTCATCATTGTTTCACCTCCCTTGACCCTCTGATCCAAATATTTTCTTTTAAAGTTGCTAAACTTCCTCTCCTTTCCTCTCCTCATCCCTTTTCTTACCTTTCCCTTAGTCTTTAATTATATTCAATTAAAATACTCTTAAGTATATTTTGTCCTAACCTTAATCAATTATTTAATTATTACTCTTATCATTTTTTAATAATATTTGAATTATTAACTTAATGGTTATCATTCTTCTTTCTCACCTCCTTAATTTTGAATATTAATTATTTATCTTTTTATTCTTAATTTTGAATATTAATTAATTATCTCTTTAATCCTTAATTAATAATATTTCATTTCCAATGGTTAATTTTTGTCCACTTCAAACAATAATTAATATTCATGTTATTTTTGGTTTAATCTTTTACCATGTTATGAATTTTAAGATATTTTTCAATTATTTAAATTTCAATTTAATATTATAATCATCACTTCTCTCTTCTTTTAATTGATCTTCTTTAAATTTATGTCTTTATACTTTAATTATTAATTAATTATTCATTTAAATTTAAATTATTAATATTAAGGATTGATCTCTTTATTACATTTAGAAATCTAAAAGCGTTATCAAGTTAAAATTATTAAATACAAAGTATAATAAAAAATTTGATCTATACACTTTCAATGAAATGGTTTTACAATTTTTAACTCTATTATCAACTTTATGAATCTTGTATTAAAAAAATATACTAAGTATTTGTATTTCATTAATTTTATATTAAAATGTATATAAATATTGGATTTGGTTAATGAATAAAAAATCAATTTGAATAATTACTCTTATAAAATGTGTGTTTTTCATTTATTTTAATGATAATGTTATAATATTTGTTTATAATTAAATTTGTAATAGTTATATTTAATAATTTTTGTTATTTAAAAATTATATTTAATTAAATTTATCCAATTAAATTTAAATTATTAACTATGAAAATGAAATTCAATAATAATGAATTTTAAAATATACAATTTGCTTTAAATGACTATGTGTTTTTCTCTACCACCAACTTTATGAATCTCCTCATAAGGAAATGTAGGTATTAGATTTGATTAGTGAAGAAAATAATTAATTTTTTAATCTTAAAGGAATGTTAAATTAAATTAACTTTATGTTAATATTTAAAAATATAAAAATGAATGATTAATATAAGTTTATATGTTTAGAAAACTAAAGGATGGAGTGGAATAGGTGAAGGCCATGATAGTTGCACTAGTTAAGGTTGGGAATGTCATCCATATTGGTAATGCCAACACCACTAGTGTGATTCCACAACTCATAGATGTTGAAAGTTATTTTGTTGATTTTTTCTTTAGAAAACGTATCAAAGTAAATATATATTTATTTTAATTTTGAATTTTTCAATCAATAAAACATTTAAGGTTTGATTTTTTAATATAATCATTTTTTTAAAATAAAATACACTTTAAAATATATCATTACTATTGTATTATATGAATACATCATCAACTTTGTGATATCTCAATTAATGCTTAGTAATTCAAAAGTTAACATAAACATATGTTACTATAATACAACATAAATTTGCTATAATAAACAATAAACATGACAATAAAAATATATAAAAATCACATTTTATGCTTGTACTATTTAATGAATTTTCAATATGATGGTTGTAAATGGTTGTTAACATAATTGGTCAATTATAGATACCCATAATAAAATGACACATTCACAATATAAATGTCAAAACAAAACATTTACATATCTCTATTTGTTTCCATCACCCTAATTATCTTCCTCGCTCGGCATTATAACATTGTTGTTCTCAGATATATGTTTTGATATTGGATCATGTCTCAATACGAACCACCAATCCCTGTCCAACACATTTGGGTAAAAAAACACTTGCTTGCGGTGTTTTGGGAAAACATAAGGCTCCTTAGTTTCAACCCACAATTTTTTAGAGTTAATACATATTATCCCACTATCACGATCTTCCTTTACATCTCTCCGGTCGAAGGTATCCCACCACATGAAACTAAAAGTAACACATAGAAAATATGAGAAGTCCACTTGCATGAGCTCTTGTATATTTCCAATGTAACCTAACTTCCCCTCTATTAGGTTTTGATCACAATGGCTAGAAAAACTAGATTGTTTGAACTCAACCTACACTCCATAATCTTGTGTGATGTGTCCATCATTGGAATCCTAAGTGCACAATGTTGGACAACTGGTTGTCATTGATGTCAACCCTTGGAGAGTGATCTTGGAGATTGATTTCAACCCTTAGAGATTGATGTAAACCCTTGGATAAGTATGGAAGTCACAAAGATGTGGATGAGATTGTTGGACATTTGATTGACATTTGTATGATTGAGATTAATGGTGAGTTATTTGGGTACATTTGATATAGTCTACATGTAGCCTGAGAAGTGTGGTTATGGGACCCAAATTTGATTAAGGAATAATGAATTGAAGGACAATGTAATTGTAGGTAATACTATCATAGATGGATAGTACAGGTCGTGCCATTTCCGGTGATATGTGGAACACCATGTGGCTCCTCACGGTTAGGGAGATATGACCTTGTGAAGTTGGAAGCCCAGAAGAATGGGAAAGAAGCCCCTAGTTGGTTACAAGTCTTGGTCAAAGGGTAAAGTGGTTGTAAAATTAAATCCCTAAAGTAAGGAGAGAGGTTACCATGAAAAAGTATATAAACACCTCAAGGATTCTCTCATAAGAACACACACACTTACAATTGAATATCTATCTTGTGAATGTTATGGTCTAGTATTGTGATCTTTGGGCTAGTTTGTGACAACATTTTTCTGAGGTTGTGAAGGAAGGTTGAAGGTGAAAGTATTGGAGTTGCATCAAACATGAGTAACCCTAGTTTATGAGGCATCCGCGAGTTGCAGGTCAGAAGGGAGAAAATATACATGGGCTGCAGTGGAGAAAAGCGTGGATATCCACGGGTAGTAGTAAAGGATGTCATGGATCTGTGAAAAGCTTATGAAAGTTTGAGTAGATGTTGGTACCATGTCCCTAAAGGTCTGAAGGAAGTCTACAAATCAGCATCTCAAAGTTTCAGGTCAACTACAGAGGTATTGGTATGATTGTATACTTGTTTTGATGGTTACTTCTTGTCATGATATGTTGTATGCTTGAGGCATACTTGGTATGGTTTGTTTGGTATTTGGATATCGTATATCTTGGTTGCTTGAATGATTTAGGATCACTCTTATATATGGTTCAACATATGACATAGTTCTCATAGTACATATCTTTGAGTTGTTTTTACATGGTTGAGGCATATTCATGTTGTATGGTGGCATATGCATGAGGGACATGCATTGGTTCTTTGAGATACTTCATTGATGATATGGTACAGATATGCATATGGTTGATAGTATGGTATATGGTATAGGTTACACATGATTGATGCTCTAGTTCATGATTCACTATTTCTTATTGATTTATCTTTGGTTCATGATTGATGCATGAGACAATATGGCACGTATGTATGCGGGTTGTAGTGGAGAAAAGAGAAGATATCAGCGGGTAGTAGTAAAGGAAGTCACAAATTTGTGAAGGACTATGGAAGAAGTTATAGGTTAGTTTACAGTACAATAGGTCAACTACATGATCATAGGTAAGTTTTAAGGGTTATGGTTATGGTACATGCATGGTGATGAGAGTATGTGATATGGTACATCTTGGTGATGTTATGGTACATTGATTAGAAGCATTATTGGCTATCTTGGTGTATGGTTTGGTTACATGTTATGGTGTATACTTTAGGATTATCTTATGGCACATGGCATGATTGAGAGTGATATGGTATATGGTTGAGACACTTTTTATGGTTGATGTGCATGGTTGGCACATGTTTGGCACTTGGTATGGTACATGGTATATGGTATATCGTACAGGTTGATGTGTGGTATGGTGCATGGTTAATGCACGGCTTTGTACAGGTGTTGGTGCATGGATGATGCACTTGTTGTGGTACATGGTTGATGCTTGGTATGGTACAAGTTGATGGTTTGGTACATGGTTGATGGTATGTTGGTGATCTTGGTATATGCTTGGTAGAGGCATGTCTTGGTGATGTCAGACATCTAGTTGAGTGGTGTCCTTGGTATATGATCCATGTGATAGGATCTAGTTGAGTATCAGTGACAGTGACATGTTGGATACAGTGACAGGTTGAAAGGTTACAGGTTGATGTGACAATGACAATGGCAATGGCAGTGGCAGTCGTAGTGACAGTGACAGTGGAAATGTTTTTGGTAGTGATAGTTTTTCTACACTTATACTTTAGGGAGGTAGGATGGGGAAAATAAAGGGGATTGTAGCCTTCTTCTGGTTGGAGTCGGGTAATCAAGGAGTTGGAGCTTCCATCAGGTTGGAGCCTTAGAATTAGGTGGTTGTATCCACCTTCTAGTTGGAGCCTAAGAACCCAGGGGGTTTTAGCATCCTTCTGGTTGGAGCTAGAGAAATTAGGGAGTTGTAGATTCCTTCAGGTTAGAGCCTATAAATACGGGGTTGTATCCTCCTTCCAATTGTAGCTGGAGAATTTGGAAGTTGGTGCTTCCTATGAATCAATTCTTGATATGTATAAGAAAGCATTCCTTGGTTTTCTCCCATTTCGGTTTTCACATAAATAATGGTGTACTATGTATTTGATGTGATGTTATTTATGTGATGTTGCTTATGAATATATGCTTATGATATATTGATACATTGATGATAATCCGTTGAACATTGTTGATAAAGTGAAAGATTATGTATTGCAGTTAAAAGTGGTATAAAGTGTTCATACTGATTCACCCCCCCTTCTCAATATCCCAAAAATTGGTATCAGAGTAAGTTCCTTCAAGAAACAGTTTAACCAATAGAAGGTAGATCATGGAGAACAATATGAATGGAGTACCAATGTTCAATGGTCAGAATGGTCTAGACTATGAGATATGGAGAAGAAGAACAAAAACATTTTTGCAGGCACATGGATATGATATTTGTTATTGCCAAGACGAAATTGAAGAAGAAAAACAAAATAACAATGGATTTCATCATGGAAGGATTACCTAATTTAGTAAAAGACAAAGTGGGAAAATGTTTATCAACTAAAAAAATCTGGGATAAGCTACATAATATCTATTATTCTCCCATCACAGAGTCAGAGGTAAATTGTTCATCATGTCAAACAAATTCAGAAGAAGAAGAGTGTGTAATCAACATAAGTGAGTTATTTTTCTTTAATTGTGAAGAGTGTGGACATCTTGAAATTGAATTCCCTTATTTGAAGATTAAAAGTGAAAATCCCAATGAAATAGAATACAATCTTGAAGTAGAACCAATCAATGCCTTAGATGAACTAATGAAAGAAAGAGAAGAAAATATGTCACTCAAGAAAGAATTGATGAAACGAAAGGAAAATGTTCAAATTTTCGAAGAATCCTAGAAGTTCATCGATAATTTAATATCTCATCTAGAAGCAGCCAAAATGAAGATCACAAATAGTGTTTGGAAGCCCAAATAATAGCACAGAAGGAAGAAGCAGAAACGAGAGAGAAGATATTGACAGATCATCTCAAGGAAAGAATTGAGGATTTAAATCATCTTAAAGAAGAGTTCATTCAACAAGAAAGAAAACTTGAAGAATAAATCATCTCCTTGAATATCCAACTTGAAGAAGCAAAGAGAACTGAATAAGTCATGAAGTTTCAGATGATGAAGAAAGAAGAAAAGGCTGAGAAGCTTGAAGAAGAAGTTTTCACATTGAGAGTCAAATTTTTCAAGCTCAGAACAAATATTGAAGAGAAAGAAACATCCACATCATCCATAGAGAATGTTGAAGAGAATCCCTCCAAGTTTCTATAAAAGAAAAATCAATAAAAGAGTAAGAGTTATGCATGAGAAGTACTCAAAGGACAGAATCATGGTCAACAAGAATCGAAGAATAATAGAGATACATATTCAACTAGACCTAACACATTCAGGAAGAAAAGAAGCTTGAACCATAATGAAGGAATCCACAGAAGAGAAGATCATGATCATCCAAGACAAGAATTTAGAAGGACTACACCAGAAACAAGATCATTTAATCCTAGGTATGTAAATTTATTTTATCGCCATTTTTCTTATTGTACTAACTTTGGACATAAGGTTGCAGATTGCAGGGCTTATGGAAGAAATGTTAAAGAAACAAATGTTTATGTGGCCCCACGTCATAACATTGAATGTTACAAATTCCATAACTATGGACACATATCTCGTGATTGTAGAAGCATGATCGATACTTGTATGAAAGAGAACACTGATATCAGATACAAGAAAGTATGGAAAAGAAATCAAGAACATGTAAATGAAGAGAATATGAAGGAAGGACACCCATAAGTCATACTTTCAGGATTGGAAATAGTACAAGATCAAGAAAAATCTACAAGCAATGTCAGATATAGGAATATTTGGAAAAGAAATGGAAAATAAGAAGAACAAGTGAATAAAGACCAGGTCCCAGAGATCGCGGGATTTGCAATGGTACAAGAAAGAAAAGAAGAGCATAAAAGGAACAAGATATTGGACTTTCATGAATTGTAGTACGAGATCAATCCACGACCAGAAAATAATAAGTCGGAGTTTAGAAAGATTATGATTCTACAGACGGAGAGGAAGACTACACTGCATTAGAGAGAGTATTTTTCTAAGCCATCCATCCTGGAGACTCCCAGTAAATATGTATGTTGAACATGGGCAGTCAGTGCAATAGTTGAGACAGATCATAGAACCATCCTTCAAGAAATGGTTGAAGAGACAAATTCAGAGTAGTCAGATAGCAGAAGCACGAGGTAATAGACTGATCAATTGAGAAGTAGTGTTCCCACGCAGATATCAGTGGGCAGTTGCACATGAAAAAGTTTATGATTGTATTCAAGAAGAGATATCTTCAGTACAGGTTGTTTTAGACATGCAGAGTTTGGTTTTCAGTGGACATATTTGATTTAGTCTAATAAACAAGAACATGTGATGATTAGTTGTAGCACATTCAGGTGAAGCCTTCATGATAGTTCAGTGATAGATGGGTCAGCAATGTGGAAAGTTGAGTAGTAGGGTTATGAACAGTTTGTGTAACATGAACAAAGATGGATTCATGAGATTCCTAGCA
>JASDQU010437563.1:107761-118437 GCA_032191745.1 Picea mariana | reverse complement strand
TTTACTAGGCTTGGTGACAGTTTTTAAGGGAATATTTGTTATTAAAATTTACTTATCACATCATTCATTTTAAGGCCGACCAGGTCCTAACAAGGTATAGTTTTCTAGGCACTAGGTTTATTAACTTACCAGTTAAAATCACGACGTTCCCTTCAGGATGCACTACATGCTCTAAGGTTGTCACTCGCCTCTTTTTTCTTTCTTTGCGTGACGTGCCCTTCAAGACGCACTACATGCTCCAAGGGTACCACTCACCTCTTGAATGAATTTGGTAGGCATCAAACCCCTGGAGTCAATACTCCGTCAGATGATCTTGTGGGAGACTAAGGGCCTCTAAGGAATAAGGACCCTGCCTTATTGTGCACCCCTTAGAATCATCATGAATGATTGTCACAGTCTTCCCTCACAACATCGTGGGTCTTCTCGAAATAGGTAATCATTAACCTACAGTTCGAGCCACGACGGGAGTTCTAGTAGGTTGTGGCGGGGTTGTTGCCACACCTCCCCCTCAATGTCTCTGGTTATCGTGTGTGACCCATTTACTCTAAATGTGAGTCTGGTTGGAAAGATATCATTAGCTTTCATCCATCAACGAATCATTTCAGCGATAAAATTCAACATCATAATATCTAATCATATGTTCATATGTTACATCAACAACATTCAAACCCTAACAATCCACTCCCTGACTTGATCCGGAGTCCCAGGAGTTTCCTCGATGCCTCAACATCCTCAACTTCCAGAGTCTTGCACACTCAGGAGAACCCAGTCAATAACACATGTCGATGTAATCACAACAAAAATAACATATCATCAAATCCACAATGTCTCATAATCATAATCAAAACAACCAATAGTATAATGACTCGGATCACTTGTACGCAAGTGTCCTCAAAGAATAAGTCCGCTCAGTGCACGCAAGAGAGGTATGTTACATACACCCCCTCTTGTTTTTAACTTCGTGCCAAAGTTGCACAGTATGTAAGTGTTGAAATAAAGTGTATCACAGTATCATATGTCTAGCTATCACACAAAAATTGAAACTGTTGACACATATCATATGCGTCCTCCTAGGTCACTGAGTGTGGACTATAGTTGTCCCATTAGACCTTGACCTGATCTACTGTTTGATGTCGTAGTTGTCGAATTTGATGGTCCAGGATGTGGATTGGCTCTGCTGTGAGAGCACCCTCATTCGATACCTTCAAGGAACTCATGTCAATAACATGTGTAGGATCACTAACATAATGTCTCAAAACAGATACGTGAAAAACATTGTGCATACGCCTCAAAGAATCAGGCAAGGCTAGTCGATAGGCCATGTGCCCCTTCTTTTCCACAATCTCAAAGGGTCCCACGAACCTAGGAGAGAGTTTATCACACCTTTCAAACTTGATTGAAATATTATGCGGTTTTACCCACAAGAAGATTCAATCACCAACTTCATAACTATGATCGACATGACGCGCATTAACATAACTCTTCTATCAATCATGCACTTCCTTTATCCTTTGTCTTATGTTTGCATTTGGTCTTCCATTTCTTGGATCGCTTTAGGTCCCACCAGGACCCTACCCTCAAGCCGATCCCAACTCAAAGGCATCTGACACAGTCTCCCTTAAATAAACTCGAAAGGCACCATCTTAATGGTGCTTTGATAATTGTTGTTATATGGAAACTCTACCAGTGGCAAGAATTCTTCCCAATGCTTATGTTGGTCCATCATGTACATACACAACATATCCTCCAATATTTGGTTTGTTCTTTCGGTCTGCCCGTCTGTCTCCGGTTGATATGCAGTACCAAAGTTAAGTTGGGTTCCCAAGGCCTCTTGGAAACTAGTCCAATATTGTCCTGTAAACATCGATCCTCTATTGGATATAATCCTCTTAAGCACGCCATGCAGCCTCACAATCTCACTGATGAAAACTCTAGCTATGTCAGGTGCCTGATACGTCGTACGCACAGGGAAAAAATGTGCACTCTTCATCAGAGTGTCGACTACTACAAAAATCGAGTCTTGTCTCCTTGCCATCAGTGGAAATCCAACAATGAAATCCATCGAAATGACCTTCCATTTTGATTCCGGAATAACTTGTGGATATAGTAATCCTGCCGGATGTCTGTGTTTAACCTTCACCTGCTGACATTCTAGACATCTTGCCACATAGTTGACTATGTATGCCTTCATTCCTTTCCAGAAGAATAAGGGTTTAAGATTTGCCCTCATCTTTGTGACTCCAGAATGAGCCATGCACACTTCTCTATGAGCCTTGTTTAGGATCAAACTCCTCAACTCGTCATTGGGTAGTACGTAAATTCAATTTTTAAATCTCAATAATCCATCGTTGTCCATAGTAAATCCCTCAAATTTTGGTACCATCACTGTGTTTTGTTCGATAAAATCCTTGACCTCTTTGTACCAGTCATCTTCGCGCTGTAAAGTTAGGATATTTTCACGCAGATTCGTCTGAAGAGGCATCACTGAAAATATGCGTGGTCTCCGACTCATCTGCCACTCTATTCATTGTTCCTTTTATGTAAGTAATATTGAAATCGTACTTGCTAAGCAATTCAGACCAACATCATTGTCGTGTGTTCAAGTCGCTTTGCGTAAAGATGTGTTGTAGACCACAGTGGTCCATTTTTAGTTCAAATTTTCTTCTAATAAGGTAGTGTCTCTAGACTCTCAAGACATAAACAATGACTAACAGCTCCAAATCGTGTGTTGCATAGTTCTCCTCATGCCTTCTCAACTTCCTCGATATGTAAGCGATCACTCGATCGTCTTGCATCAAGACTTCACCTAAGCCTTCCTTCGATGTGTCAGTGCATACCAAGAAGTCCGCATCCATGTCAGGGACCTTTAGTATTGGTGTTGTCGTCAATAGCTCCTTGAGCCTCCGAAATTCCCCCGCGTATTTCTTGGTCCAAACAAACTTCTTGTTCTTCTTCTACAATTCTGTGATTGGATTTGATATCTTTGAAAAAACCTCGATGAACCGTCGATGGTATCCTGCTAAACCCATGAAGCTACGCACTTTTGGGACATTCGTTAGCGTAGGCCATTCCATAATAGTCT
Organism: Picea mariana; assembly: GCA_032191745.1. Classification (NCBI taxonomy): domain Eukaryota; kingdom Viridiplantae; phylum Streptophyta; class Pinopsida; order Pinales; family Pinaceae; genus Picea; species Picea mariana. Next base: position 115,355 of record JASDQU010437563.1, on the reverse strand, counting down.
CAACCTTTGTTGGATCCACAATGATACCTTCGTCGGAGCTGACATGCCCTAAGTAATGAATCTTTGATTGATAAAACAAGAATTTAGACAATTTCCCATATAATTTGTTCTCTCGTAGACACGGTAGTACCATGCGCAAGTTCTCGTCATGATCCTCCATTGTTCGAGAGTAAATCAAAATGTCGTCAATGAATACTTGGACGAACTTATCCAAGTATTCGCGGAACACCCTGTTCATCAAACTCATAAATAGTTCACTAGTCCAAACGGTAAAAAAATAAAATTGTAATGTCCAAACCTCGTCTTAAAGGTGGTCTTAGGGATTTCTTCCTCTTTGATCCGTAACTGGTGATACCCTGATCTCAAGTCAATTTTTGAAAACAACGTTGTGCCTTTCATCTTATCAAAGAGATCACCAATCCTTGGCAACAGATATTGATTCTTGATCGTTGCCTTGTTCAATTGACGGTAGTCAATTCAGAGTCTCCATGACCCATCCTTCTTTCATATGAAAATAACAGGCGCCACCCATGGTGACACACTCAGACGTATAAGTCCTAGGTCCAACTACTCCTTCAGTTGCATTCTCAACTCCTGTAAATCTGGGGTCGACATTTGATAAGGAATTCTTTCTATCAGTTCAGTTCCCGGTTTTAGGTCGATGGTAATTTCCAACTCCCTCTCCGACGGCATCCCAGGTAACTCCTTGGGGAAGATGTTTGCAAACTCTCACACCACCAGAAGGTTTTCTAGTCCTTTTGCTATGACCTTCTCGTTTAACACAAGGATCACATATAGCTTACATCTCTTGTGAATGCTTTTCCATAGCTGCAAGGAAGAGATGAACCTCAGGGAAACTCCTTGGTTCCAACCTACAATCACACGTCTTTGTCCCTCATCATCGACCAAGCTCAATCATTTCTTCTTGCGATTGAGTATCGCCTCATGCGATTCCAACCAGTCCATACCGATCACGACATCATAAGATCCTAAGATCATGATGTACAGGTTGGCCCTTGTGAAAAACCCTCCCAAGTTAAGGCTACAACCTGTCACCTTCCCTTCAACCTTCTGTTTGGCTCCCGAAGCCATTTCTACAAAGCTAAAATCCTCCTCTTCGACTGAATTTACCTTAATTCTTTTTAGCATTGCACCAGAGATAAAACTATTTGTAGCACCTGGATCTATAAAAATACTAAGGGTCTGGTCAGCGACGGTACCTGATGTCTAGAGAACAATAGATTGGTGCTCTGCCTGGTGGTTATTCACCGCTGCATGAATCGGATGGGCCTTGCCCAAATCTCCCACGATAGTGGGTCCGACAGATCCAGATGCTCTGGTCCTATCCATTGGGAAATCACGTTGGTAATGTGGCTCCCCACATGTCCAACACCCTTTCTTTGGTCCAGTACTCCAGGTACCCAAAGTAGAAGCTAACGGCCCAATGGCCTGGAACCCTAACTTCCCCTCTATTAGGCTTTGATCACAATGGCTAGAAAAACTAGATTGGTTGAACTCAACCTACACTCCATAATCTTGTGTGATGTGTCCATCATTGGAATCCTAAGTGCGCAATGTTGGACAGTTGGTTGTCATTGATGTCAACCCTTGGAGAGTGATCTTGGAGATTGATTTCAACCCTTAGAGATTTATGTCAACCCTTGGATAAGTATGGAAGTCACAAAGATGTGGATGAGATTGTTGGACATTTGATTGACATTTGTATGATTGAGATTAATGGTGAGTTATTTGGGTACATTTGATATAGTCTACATGTAGCCCGAGAGGTGTGGTTATGGGACCCAAATTTGATTAAGGAATAATGAATTGAAGGACAATGTAATTGTAGTTAATACTATCATAGATGGATAGTACAGGTCGTGTCATTTTCAGTGATATGTGGAACACCATGTGGCTCCTCACGGTTAGGGAGATATGACCTTGTGAAGTTGGAAGACCTGAAGAATGGGAAAGAAGCCCCTAGTTGGTTACAAGTCTTGGTCAAAGGGTAAAGGGGTTGTAAAATTAAATCCCTAAAGTAAGGAGAGAGGTTACCATGAAAAAGTATATAAACACCTCAAGGATTCTCTCATAAGAACACACACACTTACAATTGAATATCTATCTTGTGAATGTTATGGTCTAGTATTGTGATCTTTGGGCTAGTTTGTGACTACATTTTTCCAAGGTTGTGAAGGAAGGTTGAAGGTGAAAGCCTTGGATTTGCATCAAACATGAGTAACCCTAGTTTATGAGGCATCCGTGAGTAGTAGGTCAGAAGGACGAAAATATACATGGGCTGCAATGGAGAAAAGCGTGGATATCCGCAGGTAGTAGTAAAGGATGTCGTGGATCTGTGAAAAGCTTATGAAAGTTTGAGTAGATGTTGATACCATGTCCCTAAAGGTCTGAAGGAAGTCTACAAATCATCATCTCAAAGTTTTAGGTCAACTACAAAGGTATTGGTATGATTGTATACTTGTTTTGATGGTTACTTCTTGTCATGATATGTTGTATTCTTGAGGCATACTTGGTATGGTTTGTTTGGTATTTGGATATCGTATATCTTGGTTGCTTGAATGATTTAGGAGCACTCTTATATATGGTTCAACATATGACATAGTTCTCATAGTACATATCTTTGAGTTGTTTTTACATGGTTAAAGCATATTCATGTTGTATGGTGGCATAGGCATGAGGGACATGCATTGGTTCTTTGAGATACTTCATTGATGATATGGTACAGATATGCATATGGTTGATGGTATGGTATATGGTATAGGCTACACATGGTTGATGCTCTAGTTCATGATTCACTATTTCTTATTGATTTATCTTTGGTTCATGATTGATGCATGAGACAATATGGCACGGATGTATGTGGGTTGTAGTGGAGAAAAGTGAAGATATCAGTAGGTAGTAGTAAAGGAAGTCATAGATCTGTGAAGGACTGTGGAAGAAGTTACAGGTTTGTTTACAGTACAACAGGTCAACTACATGATCATAGGTAAAATTTAAGGGTTATGGTTATGGTGTTATGGTACATGCATGGTGATGAGAGTATGTGATATGGTACATCTTGGTGATGTTATGGTACATTGATTAGAAGCATTATTGGCTATCTTTGTGTATGGTTTGGTTACATGTTATGGTGTATACTTTAGGATTATCTTATGGCACATGGAATGATTGAGAGTGATATGGTATATGGTTGAGACACTTTTTATGGTTGATGTGCATGGTTGGCACATGTTTGACACTTTGTATGGTCCATGGTATATGGTATATGGTATAGGTTGATGTATGGTATGATGCATGGTTAATGCACAGTTTTGTACAAGCGTTGGTGCATGGATTATGCACTTGTTGTGGTACATGGTTAATGCTTGGTATGGTACAGGTTGATGGTTTGGTACATGGTTGATGGTATGTTGGTAATCTTGGTATATGCTTGGTAGAGGCATGTCTTGGTGATGTCGGACATCTAGTTGAGAGGTGTCCTTGGTATATGATCCATGTGATAGGATCTAGTTGAGTATCAGTGATAGTGACATGTTGGATACAGTGACAGGTTGAAAGGTTACAGGTTGATGTGACAATGACAATGGTAGTGGCAGTGGCAGTCGTAGTGACAGTGACAGTGGAAATGTTTTTGGTAGTGATAGTTTTTCTACACTTATACTTCAGGGAGGTAGGATGGGGAAAAGAAAGGGGATTGTAGCCTCCTTCTGGTTGGAGCCGGAGAATCAAGGATTTGGAGCTTCCTTCAGGTTGGATCCTTAGAATTAGGTGGTTGTATCCACCTTCCAGTTGGAGCCTAAGAACCCAGGGGGTTTTAGCATCCTTTGGGTTGGAGCTAGAGAAATCAGGGAGTTGTAGATTCCTTCAGGTTAGAGCTTATAAATACGGGGTTGTATCCTCCTTCCAATTGTAGCTGGGGAATTTGGAAGTTGGTGCTTCCTATGAATGAATTATTGATATATATAAGAAAGCATTCCTTGGTTTTCTCTCATTTGGGTTTCCACATAAATAATGGTGTAATATGTATTTGATGTGATGTTATTTATGTGATGTTGCTTATGATTATATTCTTATGATATATTGATCAATTGATGATAATATGTTGAACATTGTTGATAAAGTGAAAGATTATATATTGTAGTTAAAAGTGGTATAAAGTGTTCATACTGATTCACCCCTCCTTCTCAATATCCCAAAAATTGGTATCAGAGTAAGTTCCTTCAAGAAACAGTTTAACCAATAGAAGGTAGATCATGGAGAACAATATGAATGGAGTACCAGTGTTCAATGGTTAGAATGGTCTGAACTATGAGATATGGAGAAGAAGAACAAAAACATTTTTGCAGGCACATGGATATGATATTTGTTATTGCCAAGACGAAATTGAAGAAGAAAAACAAAATAACAATGGATTTCATCATGGAAGGATTACCTAATTTAGTAAAAGACAAAGTGGGAAAATGTTTATCAACTAAAGAAATATGGGATAAGCTACATAATATCTATTATTCTCCCATCACAGAGTCAGAGGTAAGTTGTTCATCATGTCAAACAAATTCAGAAGAAGAAGAGTGTGTAATTAACATAAGTGAGTTATTTTTCTTTAATTGTGAAGAGCGTGGACATATTGAAATTGAATTCCCTTATTTGAAGATTAAAAGTGAAAATACCAATGAAATAGAATACAATCTTGAAGTAGAACCAATCAATGCCTTAGATGAACTAATGCAAGAAAGAGAAGAAAATATGTCACTCAAGAAAGAATTGATGAAATGAAAGGAAAATGTTCAAATTTTCGAAGAATCCTAGAAGTTCATTGAGAATTTAAGATCTCGTCTAGAAGAAGCCAAAATGAAGATCATAAGTAGTGTTTGGAAGCCCAAATAATATCACAGAAGGAAGAAGCAGAAACGTGAGAGAAGATATTGACAGATCATCTCAACAAAAGAACTGAGGATTTAAATCATCTTGAAGAAGATTTCATTCAACAAGAAAGAAAACTTGAAGAATAAATCATCTCCTTGAATATCCAACTTGAAGAAGCAAAGAGAACTGAATAAGTCATGAAGTTTCAGATGATGAAGAAAGAAGAAAAGGTTGAGAAGCTTGAAGAAGAAGTTTTCACATTGAGATTCAAATTTTTCAAGCTCAGAACAAATATTGAAGAGAAAGAAACATCCACATCATCCATAGAGAATGTTGAAGAGAATCCCTCCAAGTTTCTAGAAAAGAAGAATCAATAAAAGAGTAAGAGTTATGCATGAGAAGTACTCAAAGGACGGAATCATGGTCAACAAGAATCAAAGAATAATAGAGATAGATATTCAACTAGACCTAACACATTCATGAAGAAAAGAAGCTTGAACCATAATGAAGGAATCCATAGAAGAGAAGATCATGATCATCCAAGACAAGAATTCAGAAGGACTACACTAGAAACAAGATCATTTACTCCTAGGTATGTAAATTTATTTTATGGTCATTTTTTTTATTGTACTAACTTTGGACATAAGGTTGCAGATTGCAGGGCTTATGGAAGAAATGTTTAAGAAATAAATGTTTATGTGGCCCCTTGTCATAACATTGAATGTTACAAATTCCATAACTATGGACACATATTTTGTGATTGTAGAAGCATGATCGATACTTGTATGAAAGAGAACACTGATATCAAATACAAGAAAGTATGGAAAAGAAATCAAGAACATGTAAATGAAGAGAATATGAAGGAAGGACACCCATAAGTCATACTTTTAGGATTGGAAATAGTACAAGATCAAGAAAAATCTACAAGCAATGTCAGATATAGGAATATTTGGAAAATAAATGAAAAATAAGAAGAACAAGGGAATAAAGACCGAGTCCCATAGATCGTGGGATTTGCAATGGTACAACAAAGAAAAGAAGAACATAAAAGGAACAAGATATTGGACTTTCATGAATTGTAGTACGAGATCAATCCACGACCAGAAAGGAATAAGTCAGAGTTTAGAAATATTATGATTCTACAGACGGAGAGGAAGACTACGCTGCATCAGAGAGAGTATTTTTCTAAGCCATACAGCCTGGAGACTCCCAGTAAATATGTATGTTGAACATGGGCAGTCAGTGAAGTAGTTGAGATAGATCATAGAACCATCCTTCGAGAAATGGTTGAAGAGACAAATTTAGAGTAGTCAGATAGCAGAAGCACGAGGTAATAGACTGATCAATTGAGAAGTAGTGTTCCCACGTAGATATCAATTGGTAGTTGCACATGAAATTTTTTATGATTGTATTCAAGAAGAGATATCTTCAGTACAGGTTGTTTTAGACATGCAAAGTTTGGTTTTCAGTGGACATATTTGATTCAGTCTAATAAACAAGAACATGCGATGATCAGTTGTAGCACATTCAGGTGAAGCCTTCATGATAGTTTAGTGATAGATGGGTTAGCAATGTGGAAAGTTGAGTAGTAGGGTTATGAACAGTTTGTGTAACATGAACAAAGATGGATTCATGATATTCTTAGCGGGTAAAAAAATCATGGGTAAGAGAAGATGCATAACAATATATTTACAATTGGAATCAGTGGAATCAGTTGGTCACAGAAAGGAAAGCAGTGAAATGCATAACATAATAGGGAAAGAGAAACTGTCAGCATAAGCTATATCATCAGAAGGACATTGTTTAATAGTATGGTCAAGTAAATATGATAAGGAAATGAAGAAAATAAATTTTGAATTCTTTTTATATATGTCAGTGAAATTCAAGCGAAAGCACCAATGCAAATTTAGTGGCACTAGAATTGAGGAAAGGAAACATATACAGGTAGCCCTACATCGTGCTACATCTTGCAAAAAATTTAAGAGAAGATAAATCATCAAATAAAGAGATCCAGACAGGAATATTAGTAGCATGCAGACAGGGCAAGACATATCAATAGGGGGAGTTACCCTTTTTCAAAGAAGGAAAGAAAGAACAAAGACATGTTAATGAAGAGAAACAAAAAATGCATGATGACAGGGGGAAAAACCCCAAGGAGAGATACAAGTTTCCATTTATGTCAAAGGGGGAGAGATAGAAACATTGATGAGGAGCTATGATCATAGGGGGATCATGAGCATGATTCTTTTCATGTCTAAGTGTTTCCATCAATGTTTGTGTTGCCATCAATGCCAAATGGGGAGATTGTTGGATAGTTGGTTTGGACAATTGGTTTCCATTGATGTCAAACCTTGGAGAGTGATCTTGGATATTGGTGTCAACCCTTAGATATTTATTCAACCCTTGGAGAAGTCCATAAGCCCCAGAGATGTGGATGATATATTTGGAAAATTGATTGACATTTCTATGATCGAGATTGATGGTGAGTTAGTTGGGTACATTTGATATAATCTACATGTAGACCCATAGGTGTGGATATGAGACCCGAAGTTTATTAAGGAATATTGACATGAATGACAGTGTAATTGTAGGTAAGAATATCATATATGGATAATAAACATTGTGTTGTTTCCGGTGATATGTGGAACACCATGTGGTTCCTCACGGTTAGGAAGATATGACCTTGTGAAGTTGGAAGCCTTGAAGA
>JASDQU010437563.1:45103-64393 GCA_032191745.1 Picea mariana | reverse complement strand
TGTTGGGGTTGGCAGTATTAGAATTAGAATGTTCGATGGTATTGTTAGGGAATTAACGGATGTTAGATATGTACTTGAGCTTAAATCAAATTTGATTTCATTGGGAGTGTTGGATTCTTGTGGATATAAGTATACAGGTCAAGGTGGAGCACTCACATTGTCGAAAGGTAGTTTAGTAGTGATGAAGGCAACAAAAGTTGATAACCTTTATAAGCTGGAAGGGAGTACTGGAGTGGCATATGAAGTGACAGATATATATTCTTGTTTATGGTAGAAGCATCAAGGTCATAAGAGTAAGAAAGAATTGCAGGTATTGGTAAGCGGTAAATCATTTCTAGACTTAAAATCTTTGTTTCTGAATTCCTGCTTATTTTGTATCTCTACAAGTTATGATGGTGGCATAAAGGGATGTTGTGTGTGGGATCCTACTTCTCACAAATTCATCATTGACAGAGATATAGTATGTATGGAACAACCAAAAGGGTTGATTCAAGATCGCAACAGTAAATTTGTTTGCATGATAGATAATTCATTGTATGGCCTATTGGTGCACATGCAAACATACAAGATGTTTGAATCCTTCATAATGAGTCAAAAATTTTCAAAGGGTAGGAATGAATATACAGTTTATAGTACATTCACAGTCTTGATGTTATTTGTTGATGATATGCTCAATGCAAGCCGAAGCATGGATAAAATCGGTAAGAAAATGACTCAGGTGGACATGACAATTCAGACAAGGGATCAAGAAGAAGCAAAACAAATTATGGACATGGAAGTACACAGATATGGTAATGGTAAGTTGTGGTTGGAGTTCAGTATGAACATTGTAAAACCAGTTTTTATCCCTCTTATTTTCCATTATAAGTTTTCTTCAAGCATAGGTCCTGTCTATAAAGAAGAAAAGGTTATGTCTTGTGTAAGTTCAGTAGGAGGTCTGTTGTATGTGATGAAATGGTTAAGACCATATGTTTCACATGCTAATGATGTTGTCATATACGTGACCGATTCAGGTGTTGCAGTGAAATGGGTGCTTCAGAGTTTGAGAAGCACAAATTTCACCTATAATGGTTACACTGGGATGGTTTGTTATAATTGTAATGTATATTTTACAGGTGTTTTGGATAGAAGGAGATCTATCACTAAATATGTCTCACAACATAGTTTTGGAAGATATGTTGGAGGTGGAGTGACCCCTCAGGGAATCCAAACTCATGCAAGTCACACAGGCAAGATCATGAAACCAATTTTATTAAAGAAGCTACAGTGGTGCTTGGTTTCTCTTGGCTTGCAGAAAAGGTGATGAACAAAAGGAAGGAGCAAGGTATCAGGTTAATTGTTGTCAAGGTGGATATTGTTGGGATTTGGTGACAACGAAATCCTCCAAGGATGGATTTGGATCCTATTATTTTGCGTTGGTTGAAACTAAATAGACCAAGTTAGAATGTGGATAGGGATTGCATTTAATAATCAATTTCTTGTGTAAATGTATATAAATTCATGTAAGCCCATAGAGGAAAATGAGAGATAGAGTGTGAGGATATGAGAGAACTTGCAAGTCTATTGTAATCTCCATGATATGAATAATAAGACAACCAATACCTATGCTTGGTGGACGTAGCCCAACGTTTGGGTGAACCACGTGAAATCTCTATGTTTCTTATCTATGTGATTGTTAATTATCATATGTGAATTGTGTTTTTCGCATTTGAAATTCTAACACTAAGTTACTATAAATATCCCCCATAGTAAACTATTAATTAACGCACGAATAAACCTAGGTAGTGTACACAATGTCTAAAATTGAGGGGTTACAAGAGAATGGTATAATTGGGAATCAATAGGGAGGTCAAATGGAGTCATATACTAACTAATTAATGCATGAATAAACCTAGGTAGTGTACACAATGTCCAAAATTTGAGGGGTTACAAGAGAATGGTATAATTGGGCATCAATAGGGTGGTCAAATGGAGTCATATACTAGTTGAGAATTAATTTATTTGAAAAGGGGCTTTGCAAATAGGGTATTAAAGTGGTATTCCAAAAATATTAGATAAAAAGATTTTAGGGTATATCCCTTAAAAGTGTATCATACTCTAAAAATGAATATATATAAGTATCATTGTGAATTTTCAAGGGGGGTTATTGTATAAATGATAAAAACTAGGTTAATTTTTTCTTGAAAGATTGAAGTGGTCATAAAGAGTGAAGACACTTTTACAATTCCATTAATGAAGGGATAAGTGTACAATGAAATGATAGTTATTGATCCAAATTGGATCATTATATTATTTTTCATCTATCTTGATGCTTTTAGAGTGGAAAACATTGGAGGAATCAACTTGCAGGACCATTTTAGTGGCATGTACCATTTTGGAAAATTGGGGTCTAGAACCTTCCAGATCCATTTTAAGGAATTAAACGACGTTTGTTGGGGTTCCTATGTATAAAACTTGTGCACACCTCCTTGACGATGTTCTGCACTTTGATACCTTTCCAATGGTGTAGACCATGTGTCAACCGAAGTTGTGTGCAAAATTTATGCCTCTCACAAGTTGACCTATCATGTTGACCACCACGGTATGAGAGGATGCCACACCATCCCCCATTACTCATGCATATTGGGCTAGACACATGTGGAATTTCATGAAGATTCTAGAATTTTCAAAACCCTACCACAATTGAGGGTTGAGGAAGTCAAAAACCTACCCCTAGATGGATATTGGGCTATGTTAAATACCGAGCCACTAGGAGGAGAAGGGTTTCCATTATTTTTCATTGTATCTTGTTACATAGCTAAGAAAAACATCTGAGCATAATAAAAGAGGAGAGATTATGTAGTAATCATACATGCATTGAGAGTGCCTCTTTATTTTTACTTGCATCATTTCTATACCAGAGAAAAGATAGCAGAACAACCTCACCTTCTAGCTGGGTTTTCTCTTGTTTTACGTTTCCTAGGTCATATCTTGTGTTTATTTGTGGATGGTGTGTGTATTTATTTATGTTCTCTATTTTTCGTATTTGAACTATTTCATACGTTGTTTTTAAGAAGTGAACCATTAATCAGAGTCTGAGATCTAAAGGAAAATAACCTTGATAGTAAATATTTCAGTTATTTATTAGATATGTTGTGACTCCACTAAAATATCCATGGAAGTTTACAAATCATATTGGTATCAGAGAATGTTTTTCTTTTGGGAATTTGTGGAAAGTTGTGGGATCCAAGAATCAAATGAAAGAGAAGTCACAAAAATGCTATCCATGACGGGCGAGTCTATTCAAAATAACCCTCGAGATCCAACATAAGAGAGATTTGAGCAGTTGGAAGCGCAAGTTTCTGACATCAGTTGCAATATGAACCTCCTCATGGTGGCTCTAGTAAGAAAAATCAGAGTGTTCAGAGATGATGGAGGCTCTAACTCAAAGATTGGATCAGAGGGGAATCCAGAGGTCGAGAATACTCAAGAAAGGAGTCATGGAAATAATCCGAGAAAGAGAAGCCAAGTTCAAGTGTTGTTAAACCTTCACAATTCCTATTTAATATGGAACCAAAAGTGGACATAAATCTATACCAAGGTGAGATCGATGCATTAAAACATAATCATTGGTCGCAACAACTAGAATTTGATTTTAGCATTCACCATATAGATGAAGGGAAAAAGATTTCATTTTTTAGATTGAAGTTAGAGGGCCATGCTTTAACATGTGGGAAAGCCACACATAAACACTTAGGTCAGAGGGTGAACTTCCAGTAACTAGGTGGGAGGACTTAAAAACCCTCATCAAGTCCCAATTCTACCCTATCGGGTATGTAGAGGACCAATGGATCCAGTGGCACTACTTCAAGCAGGGGCTGAGGCAAAGTGTAGAAGAGTACAACACCGAGTTAAGAAATATGTCCATCATGTTGGGTATCTCTCCCAAGAACCCAAATGTACTTCTCAAGTATATACGGATTTTACATAGTCATCTATGAAATAAGGTGATGTTATTCAACCCAAGGACAATGGGTGATGCATGTGTATAGGTATAGTACATAGAAAACATAGACCAAAAGAAAGGGCAACCAAGTGGTTCGAAGAAGTAAGAGCATCAAGAAGCTTCCAAGGAATGGGAAAATAAGTGGAAAGGGGGAAAATATAATAAGATAACAGACACTGCTCATCGGAGTAAATGTCCCGACAACCATTTCAATCATAGCAACATTGATGGCCACATTGAGGAAAAATTCTAGAAACTACATATAGAGTTGAACCCGAAGAACTAGAAGAAGGACAGAAAGAAAAATAACCTTCTAGCCACATATTCAAAAAATCAAGTTGAAAGTAGCTCGGATGTGGATGAAAATATTATCTACACATCCATGCAGAAGGAAGTGAATTTGAGTAGCCTTCATCAATAGGAAGAGAAGGAGATGGCCAAATTCTTCCAGATCAAGATTCAGGTCAGAAGACCAAGATAGATGCTCTATTCAACTGTAGTTCACAGGCTAATATCACAACAACGGATCTGGTCAACAATCTTGGATTGGAGGTTCAAAATCATCCTATCCCCTATCCATTGGGTTGGGTAAACAAGGATGCAAAGATAAAGCTAATGAAACAATGTAAGATTAAATCTGTTATAAGTGTTGATTTTATTGACGAAGTGGAATTGGACGTAATAGCCCTTGATATACGTGGAGTAGTGTTTAGAATCTCCTACATGTATATGAGGGATGCAATATTCATGCGAAGAGCCAACCAATACCAACTGATCAAGGATGAAAAGCCCTACATCATTATCACACATAAATGAAAGTCAAAGATATCACTAGTAAGTGCCAACCAAGCCAAGAAGTTGATTAGTTCTATTAAGAAATATGTTTTTATTTTATTAAGAGAAAATTAGTTTGATGATGAGTCAATGAGAGTTAAGGCATCTCTGGATGGGTGTACTAAGGAGCATAAACATCAATTGGAGGAATTGCTACATGACTACAGAGGAGTGTTCAAGGAACCTAAAGGGATACCACCCAAGAGGGATGTGGAGTATGAAATAGAGTTGTTGTGAGACTCCCCATTGCCAAATATTGGGATGTATAGACAATCTTTTCTAGAAGTGAATGAAGTGCAGAAGCAGTTGCAACAATTGTTGCAATAGGGTGTGATTTGACCAAGTACATCAACTTGTGGATCACCCATCATAATTTTACCCAAGAAGGATGGGACTTGGATAATGTGTATCGATTAGATGGAATTGAACAAGATTACAATGAATAATCTATACCCTCTCCCAAGGATCGATGATTTGTTGGACTAGCTACAACATGCCAAGTACTTCATTAAGCTAGATTTGAAATCAGGATATCACTAGGTACAGGACAAAGAAGAAGATATATGGAAGACTTCCTTCAAGACAAGGAAAGATTTGTATGAGTGGTTGGTTATGCCATTCAGTTTATCTTAAGGAAGTTGACATATAGGAAACATATGAAAGGATATGAACAAAAATTTTCCTCGTTGGAAAAAAACAAACTCACTAGAAAGGTTGAGTTTGTCCACTTACCAACTCACTATGAATTTGGTGAACACCACGAAAGAGGGTTGGACAAAAGTAACTCAAATGGAAGATAAATGTATGATATGTCACTACTATACATGAGGAATTTTTTTTATGTCGATATGATAATGTTTTGGCATGTATATGTTGAAGCCAACCTTTTTAGAGGATCTTCATTTTTTTAATTACTTAAACATTGACGGGTTTTTTTGTAAACGTTGATATATCAACATAGTTAATAAATACTATTGATATATCTACATTTATGCATATCAATATTCTAATGAGTTTGGGATATTAATATATCCAAAAAAATAAAATTGTTTTAGCAATGCTTATAGTGACGTTAAATCAATGCCTATAAATACTGCAAAGGACCAAATCCTGGAATTGGATGCCAAGAAGATGTCAATTGTTTGTTAGTGTCTATATATTGACATTTATGCAATCATATCGACTCCTAAACATCAATATATCGACGTTTAAGGGATACATTTTACTATGCAATCCCTATGCCATAGTGCATCAAATTTTCCATATGAAAAACACTACTCGCAATATGGAGGAGTGTCACGTGTGGTTTAGTTCAAGGTGAGCAATGGTGATGATCCATGGTATTTAGCCTGTATCTTTGATGCATGTGTCCTTTGTATTTATTTCCTGCAAAAAGTGAATGTCAAGTGAATTGCAATAACTTATATCACCATTTTGAGTCATTTTACTCTATTTATTGGTGAATACATATAATGTCTAATATCTAAGAAAATATAATGCACTTCTCAAGATCAAATGTCAATGTATCACAACAACATCATCATCGCATCACAGTGATATTTTACTATCAACACTTTTTCCACTAAAGCCAATATATCAAAGTCCATTCATATATTCATAATTTATAATGTTGGACAATTAAAAAATTATGCTTGTGCTCTAAATTATTATGACAACTAGTTGAAAGATTAAGAACAAAGATAAAAAAAAATTGAATATAAAGAATCATTTTGATCTTAGAGATATCCAAATCTAACAATGGAGTAATATGGAATCACCATTAATATCCCAACCTTCTGACACTAAAGTACTACATGTCCCACCCCAACGATGATACAATAAAGTGATTTTCAAAGTGATGCTTCTAGCCATAATATCGACTTGTACATAAGACCCTTAGGGTTATCACATTTCTCTTTTACTATATCTCTTTTTTTTTTTATCTTAAGGAAGTTGAGTTGCATTACCAATACGCTAAAAAAATGGTTGGGCTTGCAAAGTTCCAAATCTCACATGACATTAATCCTCTTATATTAAAACTCAACCTTGAGACTTATGAAATACATTCTTAGTCTAATTAATAATATTTCTTTTGATTTTTCTAAGTTTACTTTTCATTGAAGGGATTAATCCTTTAGTTCAATTGGGGGATGTACCTAATGATTTATCAATGGTGGAATTATTAAGGGAAGATCTCAAACCTTGAACAAACTTCAAGTTATTGATAATGTTCCCCTAGTAAATTATTAATTAATGCATGAATAAACCTAGGTAGTGTACATGATTCCAGAGTTGAGGGATTACAAGAGAGTATGGTATAATTGGGCATCAATAGGGTGGTCAAATGGAGTCATATACTAACTACTATTAGTGAGAATTATTTCTTTTGAAAAGAGGCTTTGAAAATAGGGTATTAAAGTGGCATTCCAAAAATATTAGAAGTTAAAAAATATTTTAGGGTATATCCCTTAAAAGTGTATCATCCTCTCCTAAAATGAATATATATAAGTACCATTGTGAATTTTCAATTGGGGAATTGGGGAATTGTATAAATGATAAAAACTATGTCATTGTTCTCTTGAAAGATTAAAGTGGTCATAAAGAGTGAAGACACCTTTACAATTCCATTAATGAAGGGATAAGTGTACAATGAAATGATATTTATTGATTCAAATTGGATCATTATATTATTTTTCATCTATCTCGATGCTTTTAGAGTGGAAAACATTGGAGAAATTAGCTTGCAGGACCATTTTAGTGATAGGTCCCAGTTCGAAAAATTGGGGTCTGAAACCTTATGGAGTCATTTTGAGGCATTAAACAACGTTTATTTGGGTTTTAATGTTTGGACAGAGAAGAAAACAAACCTCTCATAGAAATACCATAAAATACCACTCTCATACTCAAATACAGATAAATACCATAAAACACTACTCTCATACTCAAATCAAGCAGTCAATTCAGAATAACTACTTTGCAATAACTAACTTTCAAGGGAGAGAGAAGAAAACAAACCTGGACTTCAACATCTGATGTTGATCACACATGAAGACTTTCACTCCAACACTCTTCTGCAACAATCTTTTGAAATATCTTAGACACAAAAATATGATCAACTGTCAAGAGGTAGTTATCCGATAATCAACTAAAGCATGAACATTATAATTTTCATAATAGATTCAAATTGGGATATAAAAAATATACTAAAAACACGAATCAACATATGAAATTGGATGAGAACAATATATCTTTTATTATGAACAACATAAAAAGTTGGTTTCAGTCTGTAACTGATGTGGCAAGGTCCTGAAATTGTACTCCAAGTTCCTCCACCCAAGGCCAAAAATGATCAACATCACCTCCAATACTTTGTACTCAAACAATTCCAAGGAAGGCTAAGGATTTCTTCCTGACAAGATAGGGAGAATATGACTTCTGAAAATAAGGGTTTCCAGATGGAACGGAAAATATCAGATGCATGCAGAAAAAGGGGACTTGCAGGATTGAATTAAAATTAACAGCATAAGGATGCATTTCTCTGTTCTGTTTTTCCTCCACCCCAAGGCTCTAATTTATACTCATTTTTTTAAGTTGGAGTAGTTATGGACAAGCTACATGAGGTCGGGAACCCGAGGAACCGGTCAAATATGCCTGAAAAGTTAGAATTATTATATTTTTTAAGTAAAATTAACATGTACGTGAGTTGCAAACTGGAAACCAACGTATGTACACGAGATACTTTAAGGATAGTTGTGTACATCAACAAAGATGGGATTTTTTAAAGTATTTTTGAGGAGGAAAAGGGGTAAAATGGTCCTACCAGTAGGGAAAGGGATGAATCTTAGGAAAATAAGTCATCATAAGCATGTGTGGTGTCAAATGATGCTATAACAGATGCCTCCTAATGTGTGAGGTAAAAAGAGAAATAAATGGCCAAAATACATTACAAAATAATCATGAGATCATGGAGGAGCCTAAGTAGGAGTAGTTGAAGACTATTTCTGGAATAGTACCTACAATAGAAACAAATAAGATACTCTCTCCCCAAGTCAAGCATACCCATGCTCAGGAGTGTTGTAAGCATGACCACCAAATCAAGTACAATGCAGATCCATCAGTAATAAAAGAATAATTGATGTCCATGGCCACAAAAAATGTACAAAGTGGATCCATGTCATATATAAAAGTAGAAATCATGGCCACAAGAGAAATACACAGTGGATCCATGAAAATGTAGATCATAGCCACAAATGGATACACAATGAAGCTATGTATTAGAATAAAAAAGAGGATATATGGAGTCAATGAAGTGAACAAACTTATCCTCTGCAAGTACCAATGTCAAAGAAGGTGGTACAATCAACACGACTATGGTAGGATCACAAAAATAGGTGATTCTAATACTTTCCCCGAGGTCTTCAAAACAAATCGCTAAGGTATGAGTCTACACTATGAGAATATATGTGTTGAAGTCGAACATAGTGAGACATCGTTTGATTATTGGTCATTGATGTATATCGTTAACAAACGCGAGACAACCCATCAATAATGATAATGGGTGTCAAGGTACCTAGTACAATATAACAAGTGTGAATAAATGATATGATGTTGAACACTTGATAGAATCTACCAATCAGGGGACATTGATGTATTCCCACTGTCAATAGCGAGGGAACATGCCATTGATGACTGCAAGCCCCAAGGTAAAAAAAATGACTCTATATCCCTATCCTAGAGAAAGATGTGTTGAAGTTGATAGGAAGAGATCCATTGGAAGGAAGGAATTAAGGATTCCTCCATCATCCAACATGAGGAACCACAGAAGGCTAAAGATTTGGAAGAAATTGGATGAAAAGATTGAAAGAAACACACCAAGGTATGACTTTGGCATGTACCAGATGGAAAAACACATGACAGAGACTCTCTGAATAGTATCCAATTATGAATACTACCAACAAAGATGATGAATCCACCAATGGGGTCAAATGGAAACCAAGGTACCGCACAAATCCCTATGTGTGATAATGGTTGTTGAAGTCGAACAAAAGGGAATCCGCTTAGTTAACAACCAATGATGATTTTCATTCGTTGAGCACAAGGTTACCTATAAATGATGTAAATAAGCCCAGGGTGAAACTCTGGGTCATTCTCTTAGAGCAATGAGTCGTAGTCGATAAGAGAAAACCCACTAGAAATAAGTCAATGGGGACCTTCTATACAAGAACGAGTTAGATACAAAGACACTTGTGAAACTAAGAAGTACTTGACACACAGGAATGCCCACTTGCGAAGTCAATAGTTCTGCAGAGTGGTCGACATAGGATGACTTCCCTTGAATAGAAACATGACACAAAAAGTGACTTGGTTAGCATAGACTATGAACTGGGATATGTCTGTGACACAGGAGGCATCAACAAATGCTCCATGTGACTTGAAAAATAACCAGTCGGAGGAGATCATGCTCAAAAATGAGGAAAGGCCTACTTAAGCCATACTAAACTCGAGATAGTGAAACAAATAATCATAATATTGTTCTTTGTTAAAGGGTGACACAAGTAGCTTCCATATTGAAAAACGAGACTCTTTCCCATCCTTCTTTTTTTGTTTTTTTAATTTTTTTGTATTTTTCATATTATAAAGCTTGAAAAAGAATAAAATAATTCTACAGTAAAATGGAGGAAACTAGCATCGTGGGCGATCAAACTAGTTCCATGTGTAAGGAACATACCTATGCTCAATGCAAGGAAACATGTGCAGGGCATGGATGCTCGGGGGAATTTTCCTCCAGGGATGAAAGGTGTCAAGTCGCAAAGTCTAGTATTGCAAGGCTGGAAACTATTAGAGAATGCATATGAAAATGGATATACAAAACCAATATGAAGTCAAAATTGGTCCCGAAAAGCGCAAGCAGTCGATATGCAATGCAATATCACAACTCAACACATAAATGAGGGATCCCCATAGGGTATTGCCAAAATAAGAACGAGAATAAGATATGAGACTTCAACCCAAAGTCGTGGCGGGACTAAATAGGGATCCCGAGCCTATGAAAGTATTTCATCATGGGCGCCAAACTGCGAACAAGATTCTAACTAGGGCACCCATTAACAATAGGCTCTACCACATGAATTACAACACTTCTAAACAACAAATAAGGTTTCATGTCACAACTCAGTGGGGTTTATCCTAAGGGAAAATGAAACAAGAAACGAATAATGCAACAATGCATGAAGGGGAAAATGTAACCTATAAGCTAATTTTTAGATCATTACCCATCAGAATGGATCAACATGGAATGAAAAGGCACCAATGAAAATGTCTCCAAATTCCTAAATATAAGACCAACAACACTCACCCAAAAGTTAATGAGTCCAATATAGAAACCTACGATAATAACTTGTGCTATGGAATACGAAACTTGAAAACAAGAAAACCTAAAAGTACAATATGTACATAGAAATGCATATCCTTATGACTTATGCATGGTATTTCTCTAGGTAGATCCTATTACTAGGTTCAGGCCAAGGATTTCTTTGGTAACCAACCATTAAAGTTTCTAGTTCAGGAAAATGTTGAGGATCCATAATCATAGCTTCAAGGATAACCTCATTCGAAGTCCATTCAACATCCAAGCAAACAAGACTCGATGACACACAAATACTAGGGATCTAGGTCTCACCAACAATAATATTAGACTCGAGAGGAAGTGCCAGATTACACGGGCGAAAAGGGGAAAACAAAGGATCACATGCCTCCATTGGATACAACAACTAATCAATTGTTGAGACCTTGTCTCGAGAAGGCCAACATGAATGTAAAGGATCCTTCTTAGAAGAAATTGAACATCAAGGATAAGACATCACATAATTCACCCGTAGCAAGGAAGAGTCTACTTGAACACTAGGAAATATAAAGGGGAAATTTGATCTAAAGCCGAAATAGGATGGTGATTATTAGATGAAAGTTGATCAATAGTGACAATACTTATGTTGTGAGGAAAATGCATCACATGAAAAATCATACACACCACAACATTCATAGCATAAACATAATCATTCCCAATAATCATATTGAAGTCTAAAGGGCCTAGCACCACTAACAGATAGGCTAGGATAGTCTTCCCACCTAACGTGATAGGAAACTGAGAAATAATTCCCAAACATTCACTAGGTCTTCTGTCGAAATCCAACAAATCACTAGTAGTTGACACAAGCTTGGGAGAACCCAAATATTTCCAAGTCGAGGAGGATAAAATACTTACAGAGGATCCTTCATTTACAATACATCAGTAAATGACCTTTGAATTAAATTTAACCTTTATGTGGAAAGGTGCAGAAGAAGGAATATGAGAATCAACAAGTTCATTCCAATCAAAGGAAACCATCCCAAGACCTGGAGGGAACGTACTCAAAGAGAGAGGATTTCCCCCTTGTTCAGAAGGTACTAAACTAGAAATGCTAAAGACATAGTCAAAAGATAAATCACTCCTCGAAAGAAGAGTGGGATCAACCAAAGATTGCATTGGTGAAGCCACCTTGGTAGACTTTTCACTCTCCAAGAGAAGAGTGGGATTGAACGAAGATTGCATCGGTGAGACCACCTCCTCAACCATTAGTTGAAAAGGAAGTGAGACAACATGGTCAAGACACACATCACCCCCAAAAATGAGACTCGTTGTATCGGCCGAAGATTGCATCGGCACGACCACTTCATCAACCAATGATTTCATATATTGTTTGGAAACCAAAGATGAATCATAACTAGAAGGGCCTTTAGAAAAGGACCATGCTCTTTCTACCATGGCAATAGTGAGGCAAAAATGAGTAAGGTGGTCTCCCTTTCAAAGCTTACAAGAGGAATTGGGATTACGTCCTATTCGTTTAGGCTTATCAATCATATCAATTCCCCCAACATGACTTATATGGGCTAGTGGGTTTCCCCCAGCATAACTTACAGTGGTCGGTGACATTCTCCCAACATGAATTGCAGAGGTTAGTTGCATTTTTCTGGTATAACTAGCAGTGACTGGACTCGTGCCCTCAAATGAATTACAGCAGCTAGTGGGTCACTCCCAACTTGACTAGCAGAGGCTAAGTACATGTATCCAACATGAATCACAAAGGTCGGTGACTTGATTCCAGTATGACTCACAGAGACTGGACTTGTGCTCCCAAAATTACTTGTATAGGCTGGTAACATGTCTTCAACATGACTCGTAGAGGTTGTCGACATAACTCCAACATGACTAGCAGAGGTTGGCTTCGCATTCCCAACATGATTTGCAAAGGCTAGAGACACGATGTCAGTGTGGCTTGCAAGGACTGGAATTTTTCCCCCAGCATGACTCGCATCGACTGGTTGCTTCCTCCCAGCATGACTTGCAGTGACTGGTTGTAGATCTCCAACATGACTAGAAGAGGTTGGTGACGGGTCTCCAACATGACTTGCAGAGGTCGGTGACGGGTCTCCAACATGACTTGCAGAGGTCGGTGACTTGAGGAATCGATAAAACTCACCCTAAAATTCATAATTATTGTATTTTTTGAGTCAAATTAACATGAACGTGGGTTGCAAACTAGAAACTAGTGTATGTATGTGATATGCTTTAAGGATAGTCACATACATCAACAAAGATGGGGTTTTTTAAAGTATTTTTGATGAGGAAAAGGGGGAAAATGGTCTTGCAATAAGGGAAAGAGATGAAGCTCAGGCCAATAAGTAATCATAAGCATGTTTGGTGTCCAATGATGTTATAAAAAATCCCCATTACTCATGCATATGGGGCTAGACACGAGGAAGTTCAAGAAGATTCTAAAAGGTTCAAAACCCTACCACAATTAAGGGTTGAGGAAGTAAAAAACATACCCCTAGATGGATATCAGGCTATGTTAAATATCAAGCCACTAGGAGGAGAAGGGGTTCCCTTATTTTGCATTGTAGATTGTTCCATAGCCGAGAAAAACATCTAAGCATAACATAGGAGGAGAGATTATGTAGCAGCCATACGTGTCATACGTCAAAGGAAACTCCACAAAGTGCCTCTTTATTTTTACTTGCATCATTTCTATACAAGAGAAAAGAGAGAAGAGAAACCTCAGCTTGTAGCTAGGTTTTCTCCCATATTGGGTTTCCCAGGTCATACCTTGTGTTTATTTGTGGATGATGTGTGTATTTATTTAACTTCTATATTTTTTTCATTTGAACTATTTCACGTGTGTTTTTTAAGAAGTAAAACAGTAATCAAGATTCATAGATATAAAGGGAAAATAACCTTAATAGTAAATATTTTAGTTATTTATTATATTTGTTGTGACAAACTGTTCCTGTGGAATATCCACAACATTTTATAGATCATATTGGTATTAGAGCAGGTTTTTATTTTGGGCATTTGTGGGAATTTTTGAGATCCAACAATCGGCTCAAAGAGAAGTTGCAGAAAACCTAGCTGTGGCGATCGAGTCTGTTCATAATAACCCTCGAAATCTAGCAAAAGAGATATTTGATTAGTTGGAAGCACAAGTTACCAACATCAGTCACAATATGAACCTCCTCATGGTGGCTCTGTTGATTTTTCCTGTGATTCAACCCCTAGTATTTTCTAATACCATGTTGATATTTTACCACTCTACTCAACACCTGGTAGTTGCTCAAAATAAAATCACTTTAAATACTAAAAGCACAACTAAGTAATCAACTAAACATGTAGCAGAAGAATAAACTAGGAAACCAAAATCTCACACAAAAGACACCAATATTTTTGGGTAGACTACCCTTAGAAAAACCCCAGAGGGAAAACCAGTACTTAGATGCTTTTATTGAGGTCAAATTAGGGCTCTCGTAATAGGGAAAATGGCCCACTGATATAAATACAACTACAAGAAAACTTGGCCAAGTCTGCTCTGTTGTACGGCCCCTGAACACCATGCTTTTCGAGGTGTACATGATTTTCCTTCAGCTGACCTACGCACATATGCAATTGTCTCCATTGTGAACTGCATACATGTACAAAAAACTAGTATGGACACTTTCGTACGGTGCTATGCTTTCCTCTGTCTTCTATCTTATAAAACCAACTTGCGGCTACCTCTTCTCTCTCTTCTCATTGACCTGTATGATCTCTATATGGAAGTCCTTCTCCACCTATCCAAGATATTGAATCATGGTCCTTTGTGATACAACCCTCTCTGCATCAACACTTGGATAAAATATCTTCACCCAACCTGTGAGATCTACTCACTCTCGTGTAAGAAAAATTCTTTCATTACTTCTACACTCCTCTCACTAGAAAAAGTCCTTCTTTTCTATCTCTAAACTTGGCATGTCACCAAAAGTCTCAACCTTTTTCTCTCACCAAAGTATCTCACAAGTGTATCTCACACAAGTCGATTTTCTTCCTCCTTCACCCTGGCCTTGATTTTATAATAATGAGTTACAATATATTTCTAATCTCCAAAGTGATCCATGGTTGAGATTAATTCTCACACCCACTTAAGATTTACGTGCTTAGATTACATGCTAATTACTTTTAGAAATTTCTTTAAATAACTCAACTCACTTAATTAATAAAAACACTTTTACTTTAATTAATTCCTTTGAACTAAAGTAAACTCATGGATAGAATGCTTTCAATGACTTCCACATGATAGACACATGCCAATGCGGAAGTACTTGTTTAATGTTACCGCTAAAATCAACACTCCCTCTTAGTGAGGAAGGTGATTCTCCACCCTAGAGTTGGATCTATTTTCACTACTAGATCCACTATCATGCCTTCTGTTATCACCATAACAATTTTTGGATGGAATCCAAGTTGAAATTTTTTAGTGAAGAACTATATTGCTATGGAAGTATGATATTTGGAGGATCAGGCTATATATGGCAGCATATGGACAAGTATAGCAGAGGCGTGAAAGGTAGGACTCGGCGGACCGTCGATCTTGAAAACGGCCCAGATCAACGACTAAGGCGCATATCGGGGAATGAAGCAGCGCATAAAATAATCACTCGAAGGTGGGTCAGGGAAAACTGTCATGGTTTTATCCGTGGACGCGTGGCACCTCTAGAGGTACATCAGGGTGAAAAGTAGTCTGATTAAAACCACTTTCTCCAACCCCCAATGTCAAAAGTTGTTGGATCAAGGTGGACCGTAGATCTTAGAGCGATCCAGATCAACGGTTGAAGCTCATATCAGCGATTGAAGTAGCGCAAAGATTAATCAGTCGAGGGAGGGCTGGGGAAAACCATCATGGTTTTATCCGTGGATGCGTGTCACCTCTAGAGGTACATCGGGGTGAAAAATGGTCTACCTAAAACCATTTTCTCCAACCCTCGATGTCGATGGGAAAGTATAAAAGGAGGACCCCCAACATTATTTTATGATATTTTGAAGCATTCAAACGTTCGAAAATTGGCGCAAAGCATCCATTTGATACTCAAGCTCATAACTGAATCAGATTAGTGCTTCCTTCACTGCTTAACAGATATTTTTCACCATGGTCGCTATTCCTGTTGTTTTATCCGTGAATGAACAAGACATCTCCTCCAGAGAAGAAGCCCTAATTGACAGAGACTCTGACGTTTTCGACACAGAGATAACAGTTTCACCCGTTTCTGTATCTAGATTGAATTTGTTAGACAATGTAGGAACGCGCATACCTTTCCTCGAAGTGGGTCAAGCCTCCATCACCCCTTACATCGTAGAAGTAGTCTTTCCTTTCCCTCAATTTGTAAGCTTGTGTGCAGAGCGATATTCTCAGGAAGAAAGAGTCATTTTGAATAAATCAGGGTCAGAGGTTTTATGTGAAATGGACATTACATCGTTCTGGCACACCCTCAGTATACCAGAGTCATCCTCCACAGTATCAGAGCCCTTTGAGAAACAGAATATGATCATGATCTATAGAGAATGCCCACTAGAAGTAAAAACCATGTTTCTACAAACCATTGTCAAGCTTGAACACCATTCAGAGAGTCTGTTGTTACCTACCAGTGTAAGCATCATGGTCATCAAAGTCCAATGGACTTGTTCTTTGCTAAGTCAAATTTTATTGTTGGACAACGACAAGTTTGTGGTAGAAGTCATGTTAGGTTTCCTATTGATTTTCTTTCTTCCTGCTCAGATCGGTCCAGAACAAAGCTATGCAGATGGAGCATAACATATAGGATTTTAAGGCTGCATTTGATTTTTTTTTTTATCAAAGGCCTCCCACCATTTTGGGATGGAAAAGGTTCATTATACAATCAAGAAGACTACAATTCTCTCCTCATTCAGTGCAGAATGGACCATTCTAAATTTGAATCCATGGAAGAAAGTCTGAAAGGCCCAAGTTTGGTAGAGTATTTGGCTACAGACTTTGAAATTTTGAATAAATTCAAAACGGTGAAAGTTGGCTTGCCAACCATGTCCTACACCATGTGCATTGACTTGGAGATTTTAATTAAAGAGATGATGGACTCTGAAATCCCATACGATTCGCAATGGAAGGAAATCGTGCGGGTGGGTAAGACAAAGTGAAATATCCTCATAACCAGTAAGTCATCCCCACATATCACCAAATTTGTAAATTTGGCAAAAGACCAGAGCAAGACAGATGGCACGGAGGAAGCTGAGAAGTCAAAGAAATTGGTCCTCAATTTTGAAATGCTTTTTGCTCATCATTGTAAATCCGTTCATTTACTGAAACTGTCAATCAGAATAGTTTTAGTCAGTTTCAGAAGTTGAAACGCTTCAGTTTCAGCCATTGTAATCAAATTGTATAAATATTGGGACACTTGAATGAATTAATGTTCGCAGAAGTGCAAGAGCACCTTTTGGTTGTATCAAACTCTATTTGTAAATTTTCTGAATCTGAATTGAATATAAATCCAGAAGATTTTGAAGTCTCTATGAAATGATTCTAAAGGGTGGTGATATGAGCTTTTTTTCCCTTCATCGTATGTATTTCCTATAAACTATCATTTCATTTACATTTTCTTCTGTTTAAATTGGAGAGTTAAAGGCCCAGAATTCATCTTCTGATTCTCTTGGCTTAAGAAATTTAAATTGTGTGATTGTCTTCTTAACTAATTCAGAATTCATTTTAGTAATGCTATGATGCAATTATTTGTTTTCTTTATCTTCCTACACTCTATTTAAATTTAAGAATAACTCATATTCATCACCTCATTTAGCCTTTATCATCTAGAGATTTATATCAACTGATGCATTGTTTTCATTCACTTTTAGAATTTTGACTCCATAGCCCTGAGTGTCCCTCCCCTTCCTTGCCAACAACTTTATTAAAATCTCCTAAAACAAACCAAATCTAGCCACCAATTCCCAAAGAAATATCAAGTGACACGAGAGAGCCTTCTCTGAGTTGATAAGGCTAGTGCCTCAGATCTAAAGCTGGTTGAAACAGTTACCTCTGTCATTTTTCTATCAGCCAGACATAATTTATAGAGTGTTAACATTCTGGCGCCGCTGCCGGGGACGAAATTGAAAAATCTTCCCTGGGAAAATGACTTAAAGATTTAGTTTGATCCTTGAGGGTGACAGTGGATCAAATACCTTATTGGCTGAGATTATTTTTACCCTGGCGACTTTGTTACCCAGAGACTAGTTGCACCACACCATGTGAGATAGAAATCCTGGCTCCTAAGAAAAGCCATACCAGGAGCAACCCAGACCCAGAAGCTGCAATCCCTGTGTCTAACCTGGAAAAGATTGTGCGTAAAAGAAAAGGAAAGCCAATAACCCTAGTGTTGTGCCCGGACCGATATTTGTCCTTTCCCAAAGACGGAGTGACTAGCATTGAAGACCTTGAGTTTGATGTGAGATTTGAACAATCCCTATTCATGAAAAAATCTGAATCTCATTTAAACGAGACCATCTTTGACAAAAATAGATTCCAGGATCTGATTCTAGCCACCTCTGTCAAACATGTAGTGATCCCTACTCGAAACCAACGCCCTCTTCGACCCCTCACCGTAGCCATGGCAGCCAGATTTTTTCCCCTCATATTGTCTACTCAATTGCATGATTTTCCTCAAGACTACAACGTAAGGATCAAACTATATGACGTTGAAGGTAATATATTGGCTCAGAAGCATCTAGATTGGTTCAATGATTTCATAGACTTGGAAGAAGTAGACTTCAAAGATGTAAAAATGAGGTTGTTTACGCAAAGTCTTGCAGGAGATGTGAGGAAGTGGTTCAGATCCCTTCCACCAAGTAGTATCGCATATTTCGAAGCCTTTGAAGCAAGCTTCCTTGCAAAATGGGGAGATAAGAAAAATCCCCTCCATTTGTTGACCCGGTACAACAATATGAAGAGATCACATGATGAAGTGGTGCAGGAGCTTTAAGATAGATTCATGAAAGTGTATAATGCGATTCCTGATGAAGTGAAAACCCCCCTAAGGCTGCTCAGCTCAAATACGTTGATTCCTTTGAAAGTGACTTCTCTTTATTATTAAGAGAAAGAATATCT
>JASDQU010437563.1:22657-35279 GCA_032191745.1 Picea mariana | reverse complement strand
AATTGGGTTATATATTTGATGGATGCATTTCCAATTACAATTTTAGGTTGATTTTTCAATGTACATGATAATGTAGGAGCATTTAGAGATATACCAAAGTGAATATGCATAGAAGGTAGTTGATGATTAAGTAAGTGAGTGTATGTAAAGTATAATCGAAATAAGGATATATAGATAATGTTGGTGCATGAGAATAATAGGGATAGAAAATGTGAGTGTAGGAGAGTAGAAAAATTGAAAGTTTGTACGATTGAAGTGTATTTATGGGTATTCAACACATAATGTCACACACATTAGAAAGTTACCATCCCTTATGTCATCCTCCTTCAACTAAGAACCCTTCAGGAGTAGGTAACTTCGAAGGTTGAGAATCGTAGAGGGAGTCAACATTCAGGTTCAAGTGGGAAGGATAAACATTCCAAGTCTGTCGAGAAGGGTTCATGGTACGATATGGCCATGTAGGATTATTAGGAGCAGGAGGTTTCTAGAAGCATGCTCAGAGGCAGTGAGTCTTTGGAGATAGGTGAAATCATGATGGTAGGGATAACTTTACTATCAAAGGGAGCAACCAATTAGGTGGATTGGAGATAAGGTGTTAGCACTCTGTAAATTTTGTTTGGCTGATATACAAACGATAGAGGTAACTGTTTCAACCAGCTTTAGAGCTAAGGCACTAGCCTAATCAACTCAGAGAGGGCTCTCTCGTGTCACTTGATATTTCTTTGGCAATTGGTGGCTAGATTTGGTTTGTTTTGGGGGTTTTTAATAAATTTGTTGGCAAGGAAGGGGAGAAACACTCAGGGCTATGGAGTCAAAATTATGAAAGTAAATGAAAACAATGCATCGGCTGATAGAACTCTCCAGAGGATAAAGACTAAATGAGGCGATGAATCTAAGTTATTCTTAAATTTAAATAGAGTGTAGGAAGATAAAGAAAATAAATAATTGCATCAGAGCATTACTGAAATGAATTATGAATTAGTTAAGAAGACAATCACACAGTTTAAATTGCTTAAGCCAAGAGCATCACAAGATGACTTCTAGGCCTTTAACTCTCCAATTTAAACAGAATAAAATGTAAATGAAATGATAGGTTACAGGAAATACAAACGATGAAGCGACACAAAGCTCATATCACCACCCTTCAGAATATTTTCATAGAGACTTCAAAATCTTCTGGATTTATATTCAATTCGGATTCATAAAATTTACAAATAGAGTTTGATACAACCAAAAGGTGATATTGCACTTCTGCCAACATTAATTCATTCAAGTGTCCCATTATTTATACAATTCGATTACAATGTCTGAAATTGAAGTGTTTCAGCTTCTGAAACTGACTAAAACTATTCTGATTTACAGTTTCGGTATATAAATCAATTTACAATGATTAAAAAAAAGAATTTCAAAATTGAGGACCAATTTCTCTGACTGCTCAACTTCCTTCGTGCCATATGTCTCTCTCTGGTCTTCTATCGGATCTACAAATTTGGTGACACCTGGGGATCACTTACTGGTTACAAGGATATTGCACTTTGTCTTACCCAACCACACGATTTCCTTCCATTGCGAATCAGATGGGATTTCGTAGTCCATCATCTATTTAATTAAAATCTCCAAGTCAATGCACGTGGCGTAGGACATGGTCAACAGACCAACTTTCACCGTTTTGAACTTATTCAAAATTTCAAAGTCTGTAGCCAAATACTCTACTAGACTTAGGCTTTTCAGACTTTCTTCCATGGCTTCAAATTTAGAATGGTCCATTCTGCACTGAATGAGGAGAGAATTGTAGTC
Source organism: Picea mariana (assembly GCA_032191745.1). Classification (NCBI taxonomy): domain Eukaryota; kingdom Viridiplantae; phylum Streptophyta; class Pinopsida; order Pinales; family Pinaceae; genus Picea; species Picea mariana. The sequence goes on along the minus strand of JASDQU010437563.1, from coordinate 33,482 downwards.
TTCTTGATTGTATAATGAACCTTTTCCATCCCAAAATGGTGGGAGGCCTTTGATAAACAATTTTTCAAATGCATCCTTAAACTCTTGTATGTTGTGCTCCATCTGCATATCTTTGTTCTAGACCAATCTGAGTAGGCAGAAAGAAAATCAATAAGAAACCTAACATGACTTCTACCACAAAATTTTCATTGTTCAACCCTAAAATTTGACTTATCATAGAACAAACCTACTAGAATTCGATGACCATGACGCTTACACTGATAGGTAACGACAAACTCTCTGAATGGTGTTCAGGCTTGACAATGGTTTGCAGAAATAGGGTTTTTACTTCTGGTGGTCATTCTCTATAGATCATGATCATTTTTTGTTCCTCGAAGGGCTCTGACACTGTGGGGGATGACTCTGGTATACTTAGGGTGTGCCAGAACGATGGACTATCTATTTCACATAAAACCATTGACCCTAATTTATTCAAAATGACTCTTTCTTCCTGAGAATATTGCTCTACACACCAGCTTACAAATTCAGGGAAATGAAAGACTACTTCTACGACATAAGGGGTGATGGAGGCTTGAGCCGCTTCGAGGAAAGGTATGTGCGTTCCTACATTGTCTAACAAATTCGATCTAGATACAGAAACGGGTGAAACTACTATCTCTATGTCTAAAATGCCAGAGTCTCTGTCAATTAGGGCTTCTTCTCTAGAGGAGATGTCTTGTTCATTCACGGATAAAACAATAGGATTAGCGGCCATGGTGAAAAATACCTATTAAGCATCGAAGGAAGCACGAATCTAATTCAGTTTTGAGCTTGATTTTCAAATGGATGCTTTGCGCCAATTTCTGAATGTTTGAATGATTCAAAATATCATAAAATAATGTCGACGGTCCTCCTTTTATACTTTCCCATCAACATCAGGGGTTGGACAAAACGGTTTTAGGCAGACCACTTTTCTCCCTGATGTACCTCTAGAGGCGACATGCATCCAGATATAAAACCATGACGGTTTTCCTCGGCCCACCCTCAACAGATTAATCTTTGCGCTACTTCAATCATCGATATGAGCTTCAACCGTTGATCTGGATCACTCTAAGGTCTATGGTCCACCTTGATCCAGCAAATTTTGACATCGGGGGTTGGGGAAAGTGGTTTTAGTTAGACTGGTTTTTGCCCTGATGTACCTCTAGAGGCACCACACATCCACGGATAAAACCATGATGGTTTTCCTCGACCCACCTTCGAGTGATTATTTTTCGCGCTGCTTCATTCCCCGATATGCACCTTAGTCATTGATTCAAGCTGCTTTCAAGATCGACGGTCTGTCGAGTCCTACCTTTCGTGCCTCCGCTATACTTCTCCATACGCCGCCATATATAGCCTAATCCTCCAAACTATCATACTTCCATAGCAATATAGTTCTTTGCTAAAATTTTGCAACTTGGATTCCATCTGAAAATTGTTATGGTGATAACATTGGCTCCAACTGGGGATGCTATCCTCCTTGCGAGGTAGAAAAGAGCTGAAGACTAAGTGCCTACCCATTGGGCTGTGATCTATTTGTGTGATCTGAATATGCTAATCTTTATTCAAAAACTTAAAATCTGCCCAACATATCTCAAGGCCTTCACCTCGGGCTTCAACTATGCTTCTTTTATTCCAATCTTTCATGCGTAAAGGAAAAAATAGAACGATTATACACAATGAATGGTGGGGTGATGATTTTTCAAACAATGTAATTCTTGAGGAACCTGCCATTCACAGGCCCTCCTCCAGTGAGTTCTCCATTATTTCCCTCTAACAAATAGGCATTGCTCCCACGGTAAGCTAAGATTTTGAACGGACCCAACAATAGTTTATCAAATTTCCCATGTTTACCCTTATCTTCATTTATGGCGTCCCCTTTTAGTACCCGATCTCTTAGTTTGAAGACATCTACCTTGGTATGTCTGTCGAAATCTTCTTTGATCTTGTCTTGACGTAGTTGTGCGTTATTGAAGGCCTTTTCTCTGGTCTGTTGTATGTTGATGAGCTCATCATCTCTTCTCCGACTTGCATTTGTTTCTGCTTCTTGCTCTTGTAACAACTTCATTACTGGAAATCTCAATGTAGTAGGAAAGATAGCCTCTGTACCATAAACGATATGGAAAGGAGATGTGGCAATAGATTTTTTTGAGGATATCCTATCATCCCACAATGCATGAATGATATTTTTGTGCCACACCTTTTTATTCTCTTGCAAGAATTTTTTGATGATTCTGACCAAGCTTTTATTCAAAGAATCAACCAACCCGTTACCTTGAGGATAATATGACATGGAATGACCAAGGGTAATGTTGTAATCACTGCAAAATTTCTCCAATTTTTTAGACTTGAAGGTCGTTGCGTTGTCTGTTATAATCTTGATCGGGCATATGAATCTGGACAGGATATTGTCTTCTAGGAATCAAATGATAACATCATCTGTAGCTTGTCTGGTGGGAACAAACTCGATCCACTTAGTAAAATAATCTGTTGCAATAGGATCCATTTGTGTTGAGCCGAGGAATGTGGATGTATATCCCCTATAAAATCCAGGCCCCATTGTCTGAAATGATCTTCTATTGAAATGGGTTTGAACGACAAAGATTGCAATTTTCCTTTCCCATCGAAGATTTGACATTCATGGCACTTTGAAACTTCTTTATAAACATCAGGAAAAATGTTAGGCCAATAAAAATCAGCTCTCAAAATTTTGTGCACAGTCGTCTGCCAATAATGATAACCTCCACAATCACCTTTGTGGAACTCTTTGATGGTTTTATCTGCTTCTTCTTCTATAAAAAAACTCAATAAAATTCCCCCCGGGTCTTTCCAGTATAGCAATTCATTTACTATACAAAATTTTGCTACCTTCAGTTTCAAGAATCTAGCCTTTGTTTTACTATACTCAAGAGGAGTTTGCAAATTTTTCAACACAAAAATGATATCTACATACCATGCAGAGTCAAGAAACTTCTGAGATATTTGTGGAGTCGCCCTTTCTTCCTCTGCTGTGTTGTCTGACAGATCTGCAGTGAAGTTTATTCCCAAGAGTTCGTAGTTTGTTTGTGCCATCAGTCTAGCAAGTCCCTGTCCTTTGATCAACTTCGTGGGCTTGATTTCAAGATCATACTCTAATAGCACCGCAATCCATTTTCCCCTCTTCCCTTCTAGATTGGGTTGTGTAAAGATGTCTTTTACTGAGCTACTGGGAACATAAGCAGTGATATGTGAATGTAAGATGTAAACTTTGAATTCTTTTAATGCCTTGACTAAAGCATAGGCTTGCTTCTCCATTATGTCATATTTCAAAGGGGCATCTCTTAATGTCTTACTGTAGTATACTATGGGCTTCTCAAAACCTTGGTCATCTTTCTAGAGTAGCACACCCGCAATAGTCTGTTCTGAGGCAAAAGAGAATAGTATGAAGTCTTTCTCAAAATTTGGAATAGTCAGTACATGGGCCTTTCTTAATGCTACTTTGATGTCTTCAAAAGATTTNNGTTTTATGATCTCAGCCAAATTAGGGATGAATCTCCTTAGGAAGTTTACTTTGCCCAGGAAAGATTGTACCTCCTTTTTGCTTTTGGGTATGCTAATTTTTAAAATCCCTTTAACTCTGCCGGGGTCTACCTTTATCCCATGATGTGACCCAACAACTTTCCTTCTTCCATGGAGAAATTTGACATTTTAGGATTCAGAGAGATCCTAAACTTTCTACATTTTTGAAACGTTCTTCTGAGATGTTTGAGATGTTCTTCACTTAAGGCATAATATACAGTGATGTCATCAAGGTAAATAATAGTGAATTTATCCTTTTCGTCGGTAAAATATATATCCATATCCCTTTGAAATGTCGCCCCTGCATTCATAAGACCAAACGACATCTTGGCATACATAAATGTTCCCCATGGTGTGGTAAATGCAGTTTTTTCTTGGTCATCAGGGTGTACCATAATCTGATTATACCCAGAAAAACCATCTAACATTGACATTTTTTGAGAGCCCACTACCTTTTGTAAAATGTGATCCATTTTAGGCAATGGATAATGGTCCTTTAGAGACACCCTATTTATATTTCTGAAGTCTACACACAGCCTAATTTCTCCACTCTTTTTTCTAACTGGCACCAGGTTGGCCACCCATCTGGAAAACCTTAGGGACACTATGATTTTTGCCTCAAACAGTTTCTTTACTTCTTTCTCTATCAATGGTAACAGTAGGGGGTTTATTCTTATTAATTTATTCTTGAATGGCTTGTGATATTCTTTGATTGGGATAACATGCTGGATTATATTGGTATCATAAAATTTCAGCTCATCATAGCTCCAAGCAAAGACATCAGGGAATTCTTTCATTAATTTTACGTACCTCTCTTTGAATTTACGACTGAGCTTCTTGGACAGATTAACGATCTTTGGATCCTTTGGAGTTCTGATATTGCAATATTCCACATCCCCTTCATTTATTGTAATCTTTGGGCTTCTGGCCACACAATTATTATCAAAGAACTTCTCTAATGTTACCAGGCCTTTAGGAATGATGTTGCTTTTCAACTGTATAATATCTCTGCCAAAAATTTGGTTGTCAAAATATCTTTCCTTTGTGAAAGCAGCTGCAACCACCTCATTATCACAATATTCATCATCAATGTTTAAGTTCTCAAATTTGTCCTCCATTTTTAAGAAACTTTCTATCTGTTTGTCGTTCTTGAAGATTCGCTAGTTCTTCATATTGTCTGGTACTACTGGCCTGTACTTGACTTCAACCTTGTAGCTTTTTTTAGGGAAAATTGGGACTTTGAACACTATTGCTGAAGTAGCTAAGGCATCAACAACCTAATTTTGTTCTCTTGGTATCGCTGAAAGATTACATTCTGAAAATTTCTCAAGGAGGTCTAGTACCAGGTTTCTGTAAGCCCTCATTCTGGGTTGTTTTGCTTGGTAGATGCCTTTGATATGATTTATGATAAGCTCAGAGTCTCCAAGCACGACAATCCTTTTGGAACCTAATTCTTCCAGAAATTTCAACCTCAATATTAACGCTTCACACTTGGCCATATTATTGGTGCATTCAAAAACAAGATTGTAAGAACATAATTTTGATTCTCCGTTGGGATGATAGATCCACACGCCAACTCCATCTCCTTCTCTACATACAGCTCCATCAAAATTCATTTTCCATATTTGATCCTCTGCATCACCTTGCGGCTTTGAAAGTTCCTCCACCTGTTGGTTAAGCTCATTTTTGTCAGATATGATGATCTATGTTTCCTCTTCTTCAGAACATAGGTCATTGAATAAGATAGATGACCCCAATTTGGTTTCTACCTAATAGATAGGATGATTTCTCAGCTATGATTTATTGTTGACCATATATTTAAGAAGAACCTCCCTATATAATCTTATGTCTTAACCAAAGACAGGAATAACAACATATGACATATCCATATGGAGGGTTCCTTTTAGTTTTGCAGCCCACAACCTGGACAACAACATACCAAATTTTGGAGAGATATCAGCGACCACTACGTCCATCACCATATTCTTGGTTGGGATTTGTGCTAAGGAAACCACCATGTCTTTAATCATGCCAAGGAATTTCACCTTTTTTGAATCGAAGGAGAACATGTCCTTATAAGGTCTTGTGACATCGAGACCTAATTGGTCCATGACCACTTTGGGTATCAGGTTGTGAGATTCTCTAGAATCCAACATAGCATTGTGCAAAATCATGTCATGGGTTTTCAAGCTGACATAAAAAGGAGGGACTTCTTCATTTTCGCTGCTTTCTTCTACTCTTGGCCCAAATAGGATGGTCGAGTGATCATCTTGTATGTTCAGGGTATCAGAGGTTTTTCCCATCTTAAGCATCTTGATGATCTGATTTCTGTACTCACTATTTTTTTATCAATTAATTAAATGGTACTGAAATCTTTATTTTAGCCATTTCACTTTAGAAATCAAAAGAGGATGAGGTTTTCTCCACCTCTTTGGTGACTGTTTCTTTTCTTGTTAATAATTTATTCTTAGGTTCTTCCTTCTCCTTCCCCTTTTCCAAAATATCCTTTGCGACTGAGTCTTTCGCAGTAGAATCCTTAGCAGTTGAATCCTTTGCAGCTGAATCTCTTTTGGGTTGACTCAAAGAAGGTATGTTATTCTGAGCTTCTTTGGTGGGATTCCCCTTTGGAGGGTTTGGAGGTATCCTTTGATTTCGAAGGTTATATTGCCTTTGGAATTGCACGTTGGAGTTTTTCAATCCAATCTCATAGTCTTCCCTTTCTACTGATACCCTTTCTTCTTCATCTTGCAAAAAGATCTCATTTGCATCCATGAACTGGTCGTGTTCTTCTTTGGTAAAAAATACCTTTGTTTCTTTATCATCATAAAATTTAACGTTGTCTTCAAAATATCCATCATAATCCTGATTCACATAATTATTTTGAAAAGGAGGCCTTATTTGTTGTTCCCCCTGATTTCCTTGGTTTCCCTGATTTTCATGGTTTCCTTGATTTGCCTAGTTTCCCTCATTTGCTTCATCTGTTTGAACTACTTGATTTCCCTGATTTTTTGGCTCTCTATGCCTAATCTGAGGGATAACTAGTCTTCTCGGATTTATGGGTGGGCCATCAACATGTTCTCTAGGGTTAGGCCTATTTCCTAGAGCCATTCTTTCCATCATCCGCTCCATGTTTCTCATCATTTCTTCAAATCTATCCTCTGATGTTTGTGACATCAAAAGTTGTTCTCTCTCCTGGGTTTTGTTCGGGTCTCTGCCAAAGTTATTTTTCATCTTCCCTGAAGCCATCAGGTTCACTTCTACCTCTATTGCATTGGTTGTCATGTCATCCAATGTGGTAGATCTTCTTTCTCTTAATAATAAAGAGAAGTCACTTTCAAAGGAATCAATGTATTTGAGCTGAGCAGCCTTAGGGGGGGTTTCACTTCATCAAGAATCGCATTATACACTTTCATGAATCTAGCTTAAAACTCCTGCACCACTTCATCAAGTGATCTCTTCATATTTTTTTAACGGGTCAACAACTAGAGGGGATTTTTCTTATCTCCCCATTTTGCAACGAAGCTTGTTTCAAGGCTTCAAAATATGCGATACTAATTGGTGGAAGGGCTCTGAACCACTTCCTCACATCTCCTGCAAGACTTTGCGTAAACAACCTCATTTTTACATTTTCGAAGTCTACTTCTTCCAAGTCTATGAAATCATTGAACCAATCTAGATGCTTCTGAGCCGATATATTACCTTCAATGTCATATAGTTTGATCCTTAGGTTGTAGTCTTGAGGCAAATCATGCAATTGAGCAGGCAATATGAGGGGAGAAAATTTGGTTGCCATGGCTGCGGTGAGGGGTTGGAGAGGGCGTTGGTTTCGAGTAGGGATCACTACAGGCTTGAAAGAGGTGTCTAGAATCATATCCTGGAATCTCTTTTCGTCAAAGATGGTCTCGTTTAAATGAGATTCAGATTTTGTCCTGAACAAGGATTGTTCAAATCTCATGTCAAACTCAAGGTATTCAATGCTAGTCACTCCATCTTTGGGAAAAGACACATATCAGTTTGGATGCAACACTGGGGTTATTGTCTTTCCTTTTATTTTATGCAGGATCTTTTCTAGGTTAGACACAGGGATTGCAGCTTCTGGGTCTGGGTTGCTCCTAGTATGGCTTTTCTTAGGAGCCAGGATTTCTATCTCACATGGTGTGGTGCAACTAGTCTCTGGGTAACGGAATCGCCAGGGTAAAAATAATCTCATCCAATAAGGTATTTGATCCACTGTCACCCTCAAGGATCAAACTAAAGCTTTAAGTCATTTTCCCAGGGAAGATTTTTCAATTTCATCCCCGGTAGCGACGCTAGAATGTTAACACTCTGTAAATTATGTCTAGTTGATAAAAAAATGATAGAGGTAACTATTTCAACCAACTTTAGATCTGAGGCACTAGCCTTCTCAACTCAGAGAGGGATTTCTTGTGTCACTTGATATTTCTTTGGGAATTGGTGGCTAGATTTGGTTTGTTTTGGGGGTTTTTAATAAAGTTGTTGGCAAGGAAGAGGAGGGACACTCAGGGCTATGGAGTCAAAATTCTGAAAGTGAATGAAAACAATGCATCGACTGATATAACTCTCCAGAGGATAAAGGATAAATGAGGCGATGAATCTGAGTTATTCTTAAATTTAAATAGAGTGTAGGAAGATAAAGAAAACAAATAACTGCATCATAGCATTACTGAAATGAATTTTGAATTAGTTAAGAAGACAATCACACAGTTTAAATTGCTTAAGCCAAGAGCATCAGAAGATGAATTCTGGGCCTTTAACTCTCCAATTTAAATAGAATAAAATGTAAATGAAATGACAAGTTACAGGAAATACATATGATGAAGGGAAACAAAGCTCATATCACCACCCTTTAGAATCATTTCATAGAGACTTCAAAATCTTCTGGATTTATATTCAATTCAGATTCAGAAAATTTACAAACAGAGTTTGATACAACCAAAAGGTGCTCTTTCACTTCTGCCAACATTAATTCATTCAAGTATTCCAGTATTTATACAATTCGATTACAATGGCTGAAACTGACTAAAACTATTCTAATTGACAGTTTCGGTAAATGAATCGATTTACAATGATTAACAAAAAGCGTTTCAAAAGTGAGGACCAATTTCTATGACTTCTTGTCTTCCTCTGTGCCATCTGTCTAGCTCTGGTCTTCTGTCGGATCTACAAATTTTGTGACACCTGGGGATAACTTACTGGTTCCGGGGATATTTCACTTTGTCTTACCCAGCCGCACGATTTCCTTCCATTGCGAATCAGATGGATTTCGTAGTCCATCATCTCTTTAATTAAAATCTCCAAGTAAATGCATGTGGCGTAGGACATGGTCGGCAGACCAACTTTCACCATTTTGAACTTATTCAAAATTTCAAAGTCTGTAGCCAAATACTCTACCAAACTTGGGCCTTTTAGACTTTCTTCCATGGATTCAAATTTAGAATGGTCCATTGTGCACTGAATGAGGAGAGAATTGTAGTCTTCTTGATTGTATAATGAACCTTTTCCATCCCAAAATGGTGGGAGGCCTTTGATAAAAAAAATTCAAATGCATCCTTAAACTCCTGTATGTTATGTTCCATATGCATAGCTTTGTTTTGGACCGATCTGAGTAGGAAGAAAGAAAATCAACAGGAAACCTAACATGAATTCTACCACAAACTTGTCATTGTCCAACCCTAAAATTTGACTTAGTAGAGAACAAGTCCACTGGACTTCGATGACCATGACGCTTACACTAGCAGATAACAACAGACTCTCTGAATGGTGTTCAATCTTGACAATGGTCTGCAGAAACATGGTTTTTACTTTTGGTGGGCATTCTTTATAGATCATGATCATTTTATGTTCCTCAAAGGAGTCTGATACTATGGGGGATGACTCTGGTATACTGAGGGTGTGCCGGAATGATGGAATGTCTATTTCACATAAAACCTCTGACCCTGATTTATTCAAAATGACTCTTTCTTCCTGAGAATATCGCTCTACACACAAGCTTACAAATTCAGGGAAAGGAAAGACTACTTCTACGACGTAAGGGGTGATGGAGGCTTGAGCCACTTCGAGGAAAGGTATGCGCATTCCTACATTGTCTAAAAAATTCGATATGGATATAGAAAGGGGCGAAATTGTTATCTCTAGGTCGAGAACGTCGGAGTCTCTGTCAATTAGGGCTTCTTCTCCGGAGGAGATGTCTTGTTCATTCATGGATAAAACAACATGAATAGCGGCCATGGTGAAAAATACCTGTTAAGTGGCGAAGGAAGCACGAATCTGATTTAGTTATGAGCTTGAGTTTCAAATGGATGCTTTGCACCAATTTCTGAACGTTTGAATGCTTCAAAATATCATAAAATAATGTCGAGGGTCCTCCTTTTATACTTGCCCATCGACATCGGGGGTTGGAGAAAATGGTTTTAGGTAGACCACTTTTCACCTCGATGTACCTCTAGAGGTGAAACGCGTCCACAGATAAAACCATAACGGTTTTCCCCAACCCACCCTCGACTGATTAATCTTTGCGCTACTTCAATCATCGATATGAGCTTCAACCATTGATCTGGATCGCTCTAAGATCTACGGTCCACCTTGATCCAACAACTTTTGACATTGGGGGTTGGAGAAAGTGGTTTTAATCAAACTGCTTTTCACCCTGATGTACCTCTAGAGGCGCCACGTGTCCATGGATAAAACCATGACGGTTTTCCCCGAACCACCTTCGAGTGATTATTTTACGTGTTGCTTCATTCCCCGATATGCACCTTAGTCGTTGATTTGGGTTGCTTTCAATATCGACGGTCTGTTGAGTCCTACCTTTCATGCCTCCACTATACTTGTCCATACGCCGCCATATATAGCCTGATCCTCCAAATATCATACTTCCATAGCAATATAGTTCTTCACTAAAAAATTTCAACTTGGATTCCATCTGAAAATTGTTATGGTGATAACAGAAGGCATGATAGTGGATCTAGTAGTGAAAATAGATCCAACTCTAGGGTGGAGAACCACCTTCCTCACTAAGAGGGAGTGTTGATTTTAGCGGTAACATCAAACAAGTACTTCCGCATTGGCATGTGTCTAGCATGTGGAAGTCGTTGAAAGCATTCTATCCGTGATTTTACTTTAGTTCAAAGGAATTAATTAAAGTAAAAGTGTTTTTATTAATTAAGTGAGTTGAGTTATTTAAAGAAATTTCTAAAAGTAATTAGCATGTAATCTAAGCATGTAA
>JASDQU010437562.1:88762-99310 GCA_032191745.1 Picea mariana | reverse complement strand
ATTATTAATTCTAGCTGACTTCTTCTCTTGGAGGCTAATAGCCTAATATAAATTATCTTATTGAGCCGACAAGAGAAGAAGTCAGCTAGAATTAATAATAATATACTGAACAGACACATACCCAGAAGGAGAAGTCACCCCAACAAACTGGCAGGATTACTATAAATACAGGGTGCTAGTTCTCATTTGTAGCATCTCAGCAGTTGTAGATAGAGCCAGTTCTGCTCAACAGTTTCCTAGTTGGTGCGCACTGCAGTTGCAGTCTGGTGTGCAAGTTTGGAGGAGGATTGCAGGTGCAGCAGTAGTAGTAGCTAGTTTCAGTTTTGGCTTGGATATCTCTTGGCTAGGGTTTGGGACTATCTGATCAATATTTTGTGTTGCACTATCCTTGGGGAGAGATGCACTACTCTTTGTTTGGCTATCTAGCCTAGGGTTTGCTTCCGGAAGAATTCTTAGTCAAGGTTAAGGTGCTCGGAGGGAGGCTTCGACCTGTGGTTGGGTGACGAGGGTATCGTCAATGGTAAAACGAGGACACCATCTTCTATATTCTAACATGTTGTGGGTTTCCAGTAAATGAAGTTTGAAAATTCCCCCCTGCCATAGGTTGGGTAACAACTAGGATTTGTTCGGTGAAAGGGGGTTTCCCCCCAATTGAGATTTGTCCATTGAAGAAAGGTTCCCCCCCAATCAATATTTGTCCACTGAACAAGGGTTTCCCCCCAGTTGGGATTTATCTACTAAAAAAGGGTTATCCCCCAATTGGGATTTTTCCACTAACGAAAGATTCCCCCCCAATAGGGATTTGTCCCACAGTCAGGTTTTGTTGTATGGAAGGGTTTTGCATTCTTTGATGTGAAGGTGTCCCAACAAGATTTTGTGGCGTATATGAGGCCGTTGCTTGAAGAGGGATGGTAGGTGTAACCATCACAATACTTTGCAAATGAATAGGTAATAAAACTCTTGTTTCACTCGTTACTTGTCCTAAAGTTGTAACAATATTGATTGCTTGCTGGTAGGATGGTCAGCCGGTTGACTTGATGGTCCTACATCCGCACCAGTGGTGGTAGATGTATGTGGAGGGTCAAAGAGTGGTCGGTTAAAATTATTTTTTTCATAAATATCCTGACCCGATGGAGTTCTCCATATAGGAAGAACATGAGCTTGCTATGGATCTACGATTTTAGTAGAGAGGAAAAGGGTAGTATATTCTTCATTGAAATTTGGTTGCTGTGGTTCCATGTCTAGTTGATCGTATGGCCTTGAAGGTAGCTTAGGATGATCTTCAACTACGATATTTCCTAAGGAGTCTACTCAGATAAGGAATGGATCGTGAGGATTTGTAGGAGGGGTAGGACCTTCCTGAACTACTACTAAAGCTCCTTAGGATTTCTGATCAAAGGAGTACTGGCACTCCCAGTGTCCGAATATTTTTCGACCTCTTCATGGTAAGTGTCTTCAGGTGATTTAGGAGGTATGGGTTCATATCCTTCTGGAGAAAACCCTCGCATCCTAAGTGATCTACGAAGACCTTTATCGTCCACAGTACCAATTCTAAGGACAACTAAGGTAAGCAAACAACATTCACTAAAGAATCTAGAAAACCAACAAGCAAAACAATAACTTCTCTCAATGAGCGCACTAGTTGGTGATGAAATCCAACATCGCGTGAATTAAGTGAGAAGGGGATATAATTTTAGCGTGTGGATCAGTTACGTTGGTGGCCTACTTAACAGACTTATGCCTTGGTGCAAGTTCCCTCTATAACACCCTTGTTTCCCCCAGCTTGTAATTAATCATAAAATAGGATTACCATGATAAGGCATGTGGACGATGTAAATGTATTATTGTTAAATTTCCCATCACTGACTGTTGGGGGGTGAAGCCTTAAAGTACGAGCCATGATATATCTAGAGGAAAGAATCAGTTAATGAAGAAAAGGACTGGTGGTTGAATAATCAACCACCCCCATGAATGGAAACATGGGCTGTCAGCCCGAAGTACCACATAGAACTGCAGACCCGAGCTTACTTCTGACAGAAGGAACAAGATAGGTCAGAAACCTTCCAAAAATAATGATGGTAACCATAAGATAGAGATGCAGATAGTGAGAGAGGAGACATGATACGAGAGCGCAAGCTCAAAAGGAGATGCACGAACCAAAATGAAGTGTAGAAAACATGAACTGAAGAACCAGAATGCGAGCTTGATGTTGAGGAAGCATCTAATAAACCTCGCAGGGTCGTTGTGACATAGAGAGTCTCTATGAAAGATGGCATAAATTCCCTAGTGATATCATGGCTTGGCATGGGGGTGGCCAGAGCGCTAAGAATGAATGCCTCTGAGCCTATGGTTGGGTGGAAAGGTGAACACCCACAGTTAGTTAGTTGGCTGCAACCTGTAATAGATAAGTATTCTCATATCTTGTGTAATTGATATGTAACAGTAAATAAAGTTGGATATATTGTGAATGTTCAGGGATGTGCATGTTTACTTGATAGTTAGATCGCGCCCCTTTCATTTCTACTTGATTGTGTATTTAGATAAGTAATAAATTATATAGTTTGGACATGATTGTACTCGTAAATGCTTGATCCCCATGGTGGATTAAAATAGGGCAATGGAACTGTGAGGTCGTAGAACTTGGGAACAGTTTCACGTATGCACGCCTATACTTCCATTTTTTTGGGGTCTCCTAGAAAAAAGAGTCTGTTAAGCTCAGGAGAAAGAGCACAAAGCACACGCTAGCGCCTAAGTCCTTCATAACTGATGAATCTCATGAAGGATAGCGAGATTCAAGTATCGAAAGGGAATATCCTTTCATTTGGAAGATGAACGGATGAGATCCGTTCGGGAGGATCCAAGGTTTGTCATGACTGTTAGATTTGAAGAAGGAGCACAGGCGTTAACGCCTCGACTCCTTCAGTATTCACGAGTTCGATGAATGTTGGTAATCATCGTAAAGGAGACATATTATCTGAATCCTGGAGCCCACGAAAGACGTAGACTGTTGATTTGAGATTAGTCTCAGTCGTCCGATATGCTAATTCAGAGTTCGTGCATTCGGGAGAATTGCGTGTTGGAGCAGCCAAAACCTCCAAAGGTTGAATTCACAAGTGATATGGACCATATATCTATGGATCCTTCAGGATCCTTCTCGACCGTCCGATCTATGAGTTCAAAGTTCACACTTCAGGATAATTGCGAGTTGGAGTGACCAAAACCTTCGAAGGCGAAGTTACAGAGCACTCAAGGGTTAAGCCCCGTGTCATATCCCGAGGTCACATTTGAGAAGGGCCTAGCAAGAGAATATGGCACCCATTGTTTTGGAACTTTCTGAAGCATCTGACCTTGAAGTTTTGGTGGGCCGTTGATCTGGAAAGAGAGAAGGGACCTTCAATTCCTGTCCCACCATTTCGGAACTTCGCTAGTTCGGAGTTCGGATGAATTGGCGAGTGGTGAGGTGAAAAACGCCCGAAGCTGAAGTTATGAAGCGCCCTTTGAGTAGGCATTGAGTCACATCCTGAGGTGATATGAAGGAAGGGGCTAACATGGAGATCTAGTGTCAGTTTCTCAAATCCTTCAAAGGGGCCAGGAAAGAGCCTATGGGTTTCGAAGAACCTGCAATATGAAGAAAGGGGAACCTAGAGAGAGTTAACGAAAGTGAAATTATGATGCCCCAACCCTTAAAATATCAATTAGGGGTAGGATGTGTTACACCCTCACGGTTTGACCCATGGGTTACCCTCCAGGGATCCTGAGTGAGTTTGAGCAACATCTGATGTAGGTACCACGAAGAATTCCCTTCACCATCACCTCATGTAAGGACCCTAAATATTATGGCCACTAAGGATACTAGCTCGCAGCCAACCTCTTGGCGGGTATAGTCGATAGTCAGGTCCGAACGTATGGGTAGGATATCAAGTCCGAAATTCTTCAAGAGAACTGAGGACAAATGGATTGGTAAACTCCAGAGGACCCCAAACGGATTCAGAATTCATGAAGCTTTGAGACCAAATGAAAACAATTTATTCTCAAGAAACCCCCCAATATACGACCATTCCACTAAGATTCTGAGTTTATATTGAATGGTATTCTAACAACCTATTACAAAGCTCTATTCCTAGTCTATTGTTGGTGTAAATATCTAAAAAATAAAAGTTTCTAGTTCAATTTTAATTAGCTCTTATTTTTTGTGGTAGTTTGTTACGCAAGGGTGAATGATAGTGAAATTGATTATGTTTGAGACTCAACTCCACAAGAAGGTAAAAAGAATGATATATAAAGTTTCTTTTCAATGAACTTCTAGTTATGGGAAGGAGAATAGTTTCTTTTCTTTTCGTCATTAAAAAACACTTAAGAATGCAAAATTTTATGTTATTTTGTTCCCAAACAAGAATTCACACAATTTCCAAATTATCACAAAAACCTTTTAATATCCAAAACCAACGCATATGAATACTTCTTTGTTTGATTGTGGATGCAAATTATGATGTTGTCTAATGCTTCATTTTTTCACTAATAATGAAAAAGTTCACTATGATGATTGAAAAGAGTAAGAAGAAAAAGAGCATACAAACAAATACACTCTCAACAATAAACAAGAGACCGAAAGAAGAACAAATATCAAACTATTCAAATAAAGATTCAAAAACACTAACAAGTCAAAAAGTCATACTTTATAGTCTTCAAGAATTGAGTAAGGGATCAAAGACAAATAAATCAATGGACTTTTGATCAATAATATTTCCTGTGAATTCCTCTAACCAATCAAATAATCAAGAAGAGCAGCAAAAGGAAACCAAATATTAGAGAGAAAGGTTGATTTGCAATCAAGAAAGACAACACAAACTCAATAAAGAAAAAAAGAATGAAGAACAAGTTTTAGTCAAACATGAGCCAAGATCAGAGAGAAGGATTTTTGAGTTAAAGAAGGAGATCCAAAGACTATACCCAACAAGCAAGAAACCCTGAACATTTCCAAAAAGGGGAAAATCAACGCTCTGGTAACCAAGATACCAGAGCACTACAACGCTCCCTAGAAGGCTATGGGGGAGCACTGATCAAGGAACAACGCTCTATATTGAAATGCAGGGGAGTGCTAGCTCTGAGGAAAGTTTGAGAAAAAGCTCAAAAATCTCAGTAACTAAGGAAAATTCAGTAAGAGGCTCTGTGAGACAACTAGCAAAGACAAAGGAGATGAAAAATTCAGATCAAATAAGAAAACAGGATCTAAGGATAGGAAAAATTCTCAGACGAACCAAGGGAAGAACAAACTAAAATATCGTTCCCTAGTGGAGTCACCAATTTTTGTTACAAAAATATTCCCTTGCAGACATGTGAACTTTCCCTTGGATTACAAGCCCCTCTACCAAGACATGAAATTATATTTGGACACTACCATTCCTATAGATTCATTTTATCCATCGAAAAATAGATAAGGAGGGGAAGTATGGTGTACCTTGTTTATGACATTTTTCCAAGCTTCTCCAATCCACGAGCTCTAAACAATACCCGCAATAGACAAAAAGAAACAAATGACTATCTCCTACTCTAATGGATTAGACAAAATCAATCGATCTATGAAAGTTAAGACAAGTATATACAAGCACATGTAAACACATACTTGAAAATGAAAAATTCAAAAGGAAACTTACAATATTTAGATGATGTTGCAACAACCTCTCCAAGTCCTCCTCGTCCAACCCTTGCTCGAAAGATCCACAATCAAAATAACAATGCTTTGCTCATTTTATCCTCCTTTTAACCATGGGAATGCCTCCATTTATAGGCTTTGAGAGGCTCAACTACCTTAGATATATTTGGAATTAGTTGAGGATATGGCTGCAACAATTGTGATATCTTTCTTAGATGTAGCCTTGGAGTTAGATTTGATCCAAACTAACGCAATCCATCCATAGCTCTCTTTAGAGGAAAGTGGGATTTCCTCCAAGATTCCCTCAACCAACTCAATGCTCCCTTAATATGGGCAACAAAGCATTGTATCACTCCCCCTAAGATGGACAAGAATCTCTAGTGCTCCCTGTGTATGAGGAGGGATCGCTGATCTTCCAAAAAGTTACCAAGATGAGTAATTCCTTAGTAAAAGTACTTGTTCCGACTGTCGGATGACGAGGATTCTTCTTCTAACATGTTTTATGGGTTGTAGCAAGTGTTTTCATGGTGTCGTTCGAGATGGGACACTTAGGAAAAGCGAATGCAACACTTACGACACTTGAGACAAAAGTGAGACACTTATGAAACTTGCGACAATGAAAGTGTGACACTATAGAAGTGAGGAATTTTGATGTGTAACACAAAGCACATTCAAAAAATGATTAGAACTGAAAGAAACCAAGTGTGAGATAACTTGTTCAATCAAGGGCTTGAAGGTGTAAAAGAGAAAGAAGATAAACACTCTTGAAAATCTTCAAAAAATGAGAAACAAGAATCAATATTCAAGGCTGGGTTGCGGTAAACAAGAGAGTCCTAGTCATTCAAAAAGTGAGATGTTTCAATTAAGACAAGAAGGGATCAATACCAAACAACCTTTTCAAGATCTAGTCGATGAAAACTCCTAAGCAATCAAGCAATCTAAAAACTTTGTGAGATGAAGATCAAACAACTGAAAAGTAGGATGAACCAAGGGATCTTGTTAACCCAAGGGGACCATATAATTTCTCAACTAGGAGAAGTTTGCAAACTCAAAGAAGTAAATGAAATGAGTAATAAATGTCAATTTCTCAATCAAAAGAAAGTCAAAGATAGATCAGGAGACTCTAGGATAAAAACCTCTTAACAACAGATTAAGTAAAAACAAGAAGAAACTCATAAATCCACCTAGAAGGAGAGATTGACGCCCTTGTTACCAAATGAAAAAAGTGCTATGGATCTCCCTAAGAGACAAATGGGGAGCGCCAGTTAGGTCAGTGGCACTCTGGTATGAACTGCAAGGGAGTGTTGGTCCTGAAAAATCTTAAAAATGGATTCCAAAAGATAAAACTCAACAGATACTCAGTCAATGACTCTGTGAACTATTCAATCAAGAATATGGAAGGGGAAATAAATTAGAATCAAGCATCAAACAAGCAAGATCTAATCACAAGAAAGGATTCAAGACGAACCAAAGGAAAGACTAGTCAAATTCCTTCCCCAGTGGAGTCACCATTTTTCTATTATGAGAATTCTTACCCTATGGATAGGCTAAGATCCCCTTTGGACCAAGACCCCTTCTTTGGTCCAAAGATAGAATTAAACAAGTGGTTGCTACTTTCCTTATAGATCTAGTTCATTAACCTATAGATAAAAGGAGGAATACACACCAATTTTCGAGAGTTTTCGCTTGTTGCTCCGTCCTTTTTCCTCATTGTTCCAATTCTTTCAGTGACCATAGAGACTTTCAAAACAAGAGGCAAGAAAACCTTCCTACTTCTACTAGATTTTTTTAGATAAAAACCAGATCTATCTATACCTGACTTGAATTAAGCATAGACACTATCATGAACACAATAGAGAAATAAATAGGTCAAGATAATATTAAATGGAAAGACAAAAGAAGGTACTTACAAATCACATTGATGTTGTAGAAATATTCTCCAAGCTCTCCTCGTCTATCCCCTTGCACAAATATCTTACGATCATAATGATGATACTTCAACAATTTCCTTCTCTCAGGATCAAAGGTTTGACACCTGAAATCTTCCTCCCTTTCACCATGGAAATCCCTTCAATTTATAGGATTGGGAGGCTCAACCACCATGAGATAATGAGTTAAATGGTTGAGGATATGGCTCCATGAGTTGGGATTTGATTCTATTATAGTGCCCTAGGATACGATTCGACCCAAAACAACCTTCTCCTTTAAGAGTTGTCCCTTAAGAATAGTTGGGATGCGCCATATTTTTCTCTAACCACACTGGTGCTCCCTTTAAGTGAGAGACAGAACACCATTGGCACCCCTAAGAAAGGAAGGGGGAGCGCTGGTGCTCCCTAAGCATGAGTAGGGGAGTTCCACCCTTCATAAATGCCCAAAAATGATCAAATTTTCCAAGTAAAAGGTGTAGTTCCAGACACGAAATGATTTGTTTTCTCTTCCAAACCAACTTAGGGATTGTGACAAATGTGTTTCATGATGTCAACGGGTTGCGAAACTTAGCAAAGTGAATGTGACACTTAGTAATGTGCATACGACACTTGAGACAGTGCATGTGACACTTAACAAGGTGCATACATCACTTTGCAACACTTACACCACTTAGGGTGCGACACTTAAGTGTGACATTTTGATATGTAACATATATGCACATGCTCCAAAATCAAATGTGAAGTGTGAGAATGTACAGATGAATTACTCCACCGTAAGTCTCGGCCTAACATCATGAATTCACACTACCACTTTGAATTATAATCCATGAATACAATTAAGGGATAGAGAATGTGGTTATCTCCCCATTTATTCTTATTTTTTGAGCCTCCAAGTGAGATGATTCATTAAATAACTTGTCAAATTAATAATTCATGCATCTTAGAATGCGCAAGAAATCAACCCTTTCAAACCTCTTTACCTTAGATTGGATTCTAGAGATAATCCTTACTAACTTGCAATCTAGAAGAGGGGAGAAACAATGCATATGCCTTATAATGATTATGGAATCTCCAATAATAATCAAGCTCTTGATCCACCTTGAATCAAAGAGCTCAAGTCCTTGACAAAGAGTAAGCTATTCAACTTTATTAATTGTTACTTTACTTAGACCCCATCCAAAACTAATTTCTTAATATCTAATCGTGATCTCTCCAAACCTATTATCCTTAATAGTTTTATATTTATTAATATCTTCATTATAAATAATTTCCATAAACCACAAAACTATAAGTTATGAAATATTATATATTAAAAAATATGAAAAAAAAACAAAAACAAAAATATAATACATATTTTAGATAAAAACCAGATCTATCTATACCCGACTTGAATTAAGCATAGACACTATCATGAACATAATAGAGAAATAAATAGGTCAAGATAATATTAAATGGAAAGACAAAAGAAGGTACTTACAAATCACATTGATGTTGTAGAAATATTCTCCAAGATCTCCTCGTCTATCCCCTTGCACAAATATCTTACGATCAGAATGATGATACTTCAACAATTTCCTTCTCTCAAGATCAAAGGTTTGACACCTGAAATCTTCCTCCCTTTCACCATGGAAATCCCTTCAATTTATAGGATTGGGAGGCTCAACCACCATGAGATAATGATCAGGTAAATGGTTGAGGATATGGCTCCACGAGTTGGGATTTGATTCTACTATAGTGCCCTAGGATACGATTCGACCCAAAACAA
The DNA here is from genome assembly GCA_032191745.1 of Picea mariana. Taxonomy (NCBI): domain Eukaryota; kingdom Viridiplantae; phylum Streptophyta; class Pinopsida; order Pinales; family Pinaceae; genus Picea; species Picea mariana. Next base: position 89,964 of record JASDQU010437562.1, on the reverse strand, counting down.
CCTTCTCCTTTAAGAGTTGTCCCTTAAGAATAGTTGGGATGCGCCATATTTTTCTCTAACCACACTGGTGCTCCCTTTGAGTGAGAGACAGAGCACCATTGGCACCCCCTAAGCAAGGAAGGGGGAGAGCTGGTGCTCCCTAAGCATGAGTAGGGGAGTGCCACCCTTCATAAATGCCCAAAAATGGTCAAATTTTCCAAGTAAAAGGTGTAGTTCCGGACGCGAAATGATTTGTTTTCTCTTCCAAACCGACTTAGGGATTGTGACAAATGTGTTTCATGGTGTCAATGGGTTGCAAAACTTAGAAAAGTGAATGCGACACTTAGTAATGTGCATACGACACTTGAGACAGTGCATGCAACACTTAACAAGGTGCATACATCACTTTGCAACACTTACACCACTTAGGGTGCGACACTTAAGTGTGACATTTTGATATGTAACATATATGTACATGCTCCAAAATCAAATGTGAAGTGTGAGAATGTACAGATGAATTACTCCACCTTAAGTCTCGGCCTAACATCACGAATTCACACTACCACTTTGAATTATAATCCATGAATACAATTAAGGGATAGAGAATGTGGTTATCTCCCCATTTATTCTTATTTTTTGAGTCTCCAAGTGAGATGATTCATTAAATAAATTGTCAAATTAATAATTCATGCATCTTATAATGCGCAAGAAATCAACTCTTTCAAACCTCTTTACCTTAGATTAGATTCTAGAGATAATCCTTACTAACTTGCAATCTAGAAGAGGGGAGAAACAATGCATATGCCTTATAATGATTATGGAATCTCCAATAATAATCAAGCTCTTGATCCACCTTGAATCAAAGAGCTCAAATCCTTGACAAAGAGTAAGCTATTCAACTTTATTAATTATTACTTTACTTAGACCCCATCCAAAACTAATTTCTTAATATCTAATCGTGATCTCTCCAAACCTATTATCCTTAATAATTTTATATTTATTAATATCTTCAATATAAATAATTTCCATAAACCACAAAACTATAAGTTATGAAATATTATATATTAAAAAATATGAAAGAAAAAACATATACCAAAAATATAATAAATATTTTTGAAACCACCAAGTTTCATCATCTCAAAACAATTACCACTGTATTGGTTAGGTCCGTGCCATAATGTGTTTAGATCAAATTAAGTATAACAAAGTCTCAAGTATAATAA
>JASDQU010437562.1:76351-88654 GCA_032191745.1 Picea mariana | reverse complement strand
ATATATAATTTAATCTATTGTTTATTTAAAAATAAAAATAAAAATAAAATCTTTAAAGATTTAAAATATGAATGAATTGTTTTAATTAAACACTTTTTATTAGTTTTCAAAGGGACTATAACATTTGATTTATTGTTGACTGGCTATTAGTTTTTTGTTTGACTTAAATTTTTCAGTTATTTTCAATGTTGAACATAGAACAGTCGTAATAAAACTTTTATTGTAATTAAAATAAATAAAACCCTCTATTTTTCTATAATATAATTGGACTTCAACTTTCACCTCTTATTGTCCGAGGGTGGTTGGGTGCATTAATACCCCTTATTTGTCATGCTCTATAAAAAATAAATGAATAAATATGTTATGTCAAAAGTAAGTGAATAAATATGTTAGATATGTTTTGATATTTTGTTTACAATTGCTTGTTACATAAAGATTGAGACATCTATCTAATCATCGCCCTGGTTGTCTATTCATTGCAACCTTGCATATCAATTTAGTCGTCACATAAAGCTTGAGACATCTATCTAATCACCACCCTAGCTATCTATTCACAACAACCCTGCATATCAATTCAGACCTTATCTAGGCAATGCTACAGTTCTGCAATGTCATCTGTCCACTGCCTCTCATTCTCAGAGCTCACCGCTTTCCTCAATGTGAGAGCCTGCAACGCCTTCTTCCACCATAAATATTGCAATGAAGTCTTTCCTCAATGTGAAATCCTGCACCACCTTCTTCCACCCTCAAGATTGCAATGAAGCGATTATTGTAATGAAGTTTAAAATCTTAATAAAAAACAGAGTGTAGAAGCAAATCAAAGTAAGATCTTGCACCGCCTTCTTCCACCCTCAAGATTGCAATGAAGCGAACATTTTAATGAAGTTTAAAATCTTAATACAAACCAAAGTGCAAAAGCAGATCAAAGTAGTGCTCCAATGTTGAAGTTAGGTAAAAAAAACCTCATTTGGCTGCAACATACCTATACTCAATCCGATAAAAGAAGATATTGGGAAGCCCAAAGCTCTTGGGAGCTTTGATCTCAAGACGTCCAGGTCCTATTCTTACATCTTCCTTTAAGGGTCTAGGTCACATATTCTTCATCTAGCTCGTCCTCAACCGCAAGAACAACAACTTAGCTGAGCACGAAGTTGAATCCCCTTCAAAATCTCCAACTCTAAGTCAAACTATATGGAGAGAGCCCCACATCAATCATTTCAACCGAAATGAGCCAATCTATGTTGAACCACTAGTCAACTATTGTAGCTACTGTAACTTTTTGTTGACCATTAATTGTTTTCCCTCTATTCTTTCTTGTGACTTGCTTTGATCACCATAATTCTATACTCCAGAGAGACCTTTGCATTCTCCCTTGACAGTTCCTACATAGAAAAACACATTTTGAATTCTTTCTCATTTTCCATAATGTTCCACCGAGTTCAAACAGAAAATTCCCTATCTCTGGAAGCCCTCCGCGAAGATGTAGGAAACATGAAAGCATTGTCTAAAAGGCGATCCATCCTATCAAGCATATGTCAGATAGTATTCATTGGTGAAAAAAGGTTCACGTCATTTGTATTATAAATGACATGAAAATACTAAATATTCTAGCTATAAATCATATTTGAACCAGGCTAATCCTTGGTGATTCGAGGAAGCATTTCAATTTCATTGATTGCATGATGTGAGGGATAGTGGACCCCCACATATGAATGAAACAACCTCTACTAGGATTGACTCAAGGTTTATATGCTAGTTTACTCATTCGCTGATTGAAAGGGCAGTTTCTAAGGGAAGTTCTAGGCTAATTTCATAGGAAAGAGAGTTCGACTCCGATCGTAATGAGTGATAGGCAGGCATAAATGGGCCTCATCATGAATTCGCTAAACTGTTTCCAATTTTTAAGCCAATAATTTTTTTTTTAAGCCAATAAAAAAATAGCATTTTTTTATATTAAAAGGTACTTGTACTGTATCCACAACATTTACATACATCAAAATTCAAAAAAGAGTATCTTGAACTATATTAATTTTGAAATATATAATACTATCCTCTAACAAAGTTTCCAAATCTTAAGTTCCCAAAGCAGATTTTCATGTAATTTCACAAGTAACCTCCTCAACAAACTATTCCCCCAAAAATGCAATTTTAAAGAACATTCATGACATTAAGGATGAACATTTCCTTGTGCTTCTTGTCTCTAAAGTCCCCCTTTAGAGTGAGGAGGACTTTGTTCCTCAATTGCCATTGGGTCCCTATTTGTAAAACTTCTAATACCCAACAAGATGGTAATCTAGCTCAATAGATTTTAACTCATAAAATTTAAGTCTTGATGCAAAAATAAAATTCAGATCTATACTATGATTACACAAGCTGAGTAGAATTGCATGCACAATGGAAAATAAATATCCAAACACACAATAACTCCATATATACCTTGGAAACCTGAAGTTGGGGAAAACCAACAAAGGAGGGATTTTATTTTTTTCTTCTTAAGAAAATATCAGTAGAAAAATACAAAGAATACAACTCAGAAAATTCTTACAACAGATCTGATATATTACAGCCTTGAAACAGTCCTCTCTGGGTGTTGTATGACCTCCCAAAAATCTCTAGAACTGATATAAATGGATCCCAGTTGAAGCTGTCTCTTTTCAAAACTGTACGACCCACATAGTGCACCTCTTTCAAACCATGTGTGGCTTGCTAAACTCAACACATGCCCTACAACAAGAGATCGACCTGTACAACCCATTGTACGACCTTGTACGATGTATATATGTATCCTGTATGACCCTTTTTCACGCCCAACAAATGACCCCTGCAAAACGCTACCCTTCAACCCTCAAATCAACCTCTTTAATTGCTACCCTTGCTAAAAATATCTCTACAGAAAAATTGGCCTCTTGGTTTAACCCTTGTGCCTCCTCCTTTCTTGTTCAATCACCCTCAAAGATGATATTTCATTGTTCCCTCACACTCACTTCAAAATATTGAATTTATCCTTCTAGATATTTCCAAAAGAGATCAATGATCCAGATTAAATCTCATCTCTTTCTTGGGATCAAAAAACAACTTAAATTATTTCCAAAGTAAACTTTAGAAACTCGGTAAATAAAGTCAACGAAAAACTAGAACTTTAATTTTTCATACTTTCCTAAGTTAGACTTAGGCAAAATTAAAAAGTTGTCTTGGATAATTTTAATGTCCCCTACATGCCTAGGACACATAGACATGAGAATACACCTTCTCTCTACTACAAATTTAACACTCCCTCTTACCGAGGAAGGTGGTCTACACAATCTCCGACTTGTCTCCGAAGAAAACAAATTTTCCTTTTACCAAATACTTCGTGAGAATGTCTGCAATCTACTCACTGGTTGGCACATATTATAGCTTCACGGTTCCTTTCTGCTCCCAATCCCTAATGAAGGGATAACGTATCTTGATGTGTTTGGATCTATCACGAAACACATGATTCTTATAGAGCTTGATGCAACTGATTGTCACAGTGGATAACTTTAGTTTCCAACTTCTAATCAAACAACCCCATGAGCAGCTTCCGAAGCCAAATGGCCTCACATGATGCCAAGTTGGCTGCCATATATTCAACCTCCGTAGAACTCAAGGAAACTAACTTCTGCTTCCTGTTGAACCAAGAAGCAACACCCAAACCCAAGCTGAAACAACAACCTGATGTGCTCTTCCTGTCCACAACGCTACATGCCCAATTTGCATCTGAATAACCCAAAAGATTCACTCCATCCCCCTGGATATAGCTCAATCCATACTCAACTATCCCAAGCATATACCTCGACATATGTTTCGCAACCACCTAGTTTACATGCTTCGACTCAACCATGAATTGACTGAGTGTGTTGACTAGAAAACACAAATATGGCCCAGTGTTAATGATCTAGAAGGATCCAAAACACTCAAAATTTGATCTTCTCAAATGCAAATGAAAATGAATCCATTGCGTAGAGCTCGACGCGAGCTTTCCAATGGTGCGTGATTCACCTCAAACAGACGTCGTATGAGGAAGATATCACATTTTAAAGTTTCAACAAAACAAGGGAAAAATGGAAAACATGAGTGCCATGTGGCACTGTACAGACTGCTGACTTGGCATGTTTGTACAATGACATGACAAAGTGACATGGAATCTGTACAATGATGCAACATGGCGATGTGGCATTTTTACAATGATGTGGCATCTGTATAGTGACATGGTATCACTATCATCAAGACGACATGGAATCTGTACGATGAGTTGGCAATGGTGGCCAATGAGAGGTTGCCATGTGGACAACCTAGATGGTTCCATGTGGCATCTTCTAGAAGGGAAGTGAGGCCTGACGCATCCCGCCAAATATGGAAGATTCCACCAAATCTGGTGAATTCCCATTAAATTTGGTAGATTGTGCCTTATTTAACTGGGCACACAAATCAATGCAAGGGAGTTCTGGCACAAAAATCGATGCAATACAGACTAATGCAGTCTTGGAGTTTGTGCTAGAGGGGGAGTCCTGAGAACCTATTTATAACTCTATCGTTTTTATACTCAAAAGTCTCAAAATTTTGAGAGGATTCCAAATTTGACATCTATTTTTGAGTTGGTGCAACTGAACAAAAAAGTGTTGTAGAGATGCATGGGCACAAAAATCGAGGTAGTATAGATCTGATAGAGCGCAACATTGGATTTTGTGCCAGAAGGGGAGTACTAATGGCTTGTGCAGAAGTATATCGAATTTATACTCAAAGTTACATAATTTTAAGAGGAGTGTGAATTTGACCTCTGTTTCTGATTTTGAGTAGCCGATCAAAAAAATGTTTCCAGATCCTTTGTTACTGAGCCAAGTATAACATAGTCTATACTCTAAAGTCTCATATTTTCCTGTAGAATCCAATGGTGGTTTCTATTTCTATCATAGAGTTGTAGATATGAAAGGTGGTTTCAAGAGTTGATATGTAAGCCTTTATTTTGTATTCTTAAAGCATTTGAGATTAATGAAGAGCTGTCTCATTGTTGGGAGTGGACCCAGAGACGTAGCTAGGATGTCTGGTGAACTCTATTATCAAGTTTTGGTGTGCTTGTGTTGATATTGTTCTCTCTCAATATCTTCTTTAACATCTCACAAATTACTTATGAAGAATGGATTAAGCAAGTCAATGTTCATAAGTTTAAGAGTTTAGTTAAGTGAAGCAATTCACATAACATTGAAAGATGCACTGTCAAAATTAAAGATCTTGGAAACTGAAAAAGATTTGTTATCAATGAAGGAATAATGGTTAGATTGGTAACTTAATATTTTCAGATCAAGAGCTATCAGAGCAAGGTTGACAGATGAATGCTTACAAGAGATAGACTAAAGAAAGGTGAAGGCAAGCTTGCAAGTTACAATCCAAGAATTGAAAGGAGAATTCATAAACGTGAAATGGCTTCCGTGGGAAAGGAATGAGAAGATCCTCCCATGAGCCCCAAGGAAGTGATGGATACACTCCGTACAATGAGGGTAATGAATGATGTTTTCAGACCCTTTATCGATGTTTTTATCATGGTGTACTTAGGTTACATTTTGGTCTTTAGTCGTACTTGGAAGGATCATGTGATGCATGTAAAGAAAGTACTTGATGTACTGAAAAGGGAGAAGTTATTTGTGAACTTGTATAAATGTGAGTTTGACAAGACCTCTCTTGTATACTTGGGTTATGTTGTAGGGAATGGTCAGTTGAAGGTAGATCCCTCTAAGGTGAAAGTCATCTTAAATTGGCCCAAGACAAGTACTGTGATGGAAGTAAGAAGCATCCCAGGGGTAGTACAATACTGGAGGACATTTATTGCTAATTTATCATATATAGAAGTTCCTTTGCATGCATTAACAAGTGTGAAACATGTCTTTTAGCGGGGAGGCAAGAAACAAAAATCCTTCAAGACATTGAAAGAGAAGTTGAATACAACACCAAGTTGTGATCCAGATCATCACCATGAATTGGTGAATTTATTTAGTGAAATTGTCAGAAGAAGGAGTCCATGAAGAAGCCCACCTATCCCTTCCCTGGATAGGTATCTGGGAAGATTCCATTACAGGGAAGCAGCTTGCAGTAGAACAATTATGATTATCATTTTGGGGAAGTAGCCTAAAATGGAACATTAATGTTTATCATTTGTAAATAACAAAGTTAGCATGCATATGTAGTCCTTCTAAATTATGTTTCCATTGTTGTAAAGTAGGATGGAAATAATCTTCTTTGTATGAAGCAAGGAGGTAGAATACTTATTACAAGAAAGTATAGGTGGCTATTGATTAAATGTCATGTAAAGTGTATGATTTATGCTATGTACATCACAAAGATGTTATGTAAATGCCATGTTCATGTAATATGTATTCTTAATGCCTTATAAATAAGAAAGTCAAACAATACAATTGTTATGTACATCACAAAGATGTTATGTAAATGCCATGTTCATGTAATATGTATTCTTAATGCCTTGTAAATAAGCAAGTCAAGAAATATAGTTGTTTGGGAAACCATGTTTGGATTTTTCTTTTAGGGAAGCGAGTGAAGGAAATCAACAAGAAGTTCATTTAGAGGCTCCAATAGATGCATCAAGTAGTACAAGAATAGTGAAGCCAAGATGGCCCATGGCATGACCAAGACTAGAATGATAAAATCCAATATGGAAGTCCAAGATGGAGATCAAATTCAATATGGAGAGCCAAGATAGATATCCAAGATGGAAATTCAAGATGGAGAGCCAAGATAGAGATCCAAGATGGAAATTCAAGATCGAGGTCCAAGATGGAGATCAAATATGAGATTGAGATCCAAGATGGGAATCTAAGATGGAGATTCAAGATGGAGATCCAAAATGGATATCCAATATGAAGAGCCAAGATGGAGAGCCAATATAGAGATCCAAGATGGAAATCCGAGACGAAGATCGATCTCGGGAAGTCCAATATGAAGACCAGTTCTAAGATGGAGATCAATTTGAAGTACATTTCAGCAAGGTGGAAGAGTGAGGAATATTTATTATCACTAAGTTGATGAATAATACATACATTTGGAGGTCCAAAAGTTCTTTAGTGGGGAGGTGTGATCCAGAACGCTAAAAAATTGATTTTTTCAAATGAAAATGAAAATGTTTCCACTCGTAGAGGTTGAAAGGAGATTTCCAATGACGCATGATTTGCCTCAAATGGACATTCTATGAGGAAGATATCAAATTTTGTAGTTTCGACAAAAGAACAAAAAATGGAAAACATGAGTGCCACATGGCACTGTACGGACTGCTGATGTGGCATGCTTGTACAATGATGTGGCAAGGTGGCCTAGAAACCATAAAATGATGTGTCATCCCAATCAACAAGATGACGTGGCATCCATACGGTGAGTTGGTAGCGGTGGTGAATGAGAGACTACTACATGGACCAACCAAGTGGTGCTCGGTGGCACCTTCTAGAAGGCCAATGAGGCCTGGTGCATCCCGCCAAATCTGGCGTATTCCACCAAATCTGTAGAAATCCCACTAAATTTGGCATGTTGTGCCTTATTTAATTAGGCACGCAAATCAATGCATGGGGAGGTATGGCATGGAAATTGATGCAGTAGAGATTAACGCAGCCTTGGCATTTGTGCTAGAGGAGGAATCCCGAGAGCCTATTTAGAACCCTATCGAGTTTATACTCAAAAGTATCAGAATTTCGAGAGGAGTTTGAATCTAACCTCTGTTTCTAAGTTGGTGTAGATGAACAAAAAAGTGTTGAAGAGGTGCATAGGCATGAAAACTGAGGCGGTACAAATCTGACATAGTACAACATTGGAGTTTGTGCTAGAGGGGGAGTCTTGAGGGCCTTTGCAGAAGTATCTAGACTTTATACTCAAAAGTTGCATAATTTCAAGAGGAGTCCAAATATGACCTCTATTTTTGAGTTTGAGTAGCCGATAAAAAATAGCTTCCAGATCCTTTGCTCCCGAGCCAAGTATATCAGAGTCTATAATCCAAAGTTTCTGTTTTTCCTATATAATCCAATGGTGGTTTCAGTTTCTTTCACAGAGTTGCAGATATGAAAGGTGGTTTCAAGAGTTGATATGTAAGCCTTTCTTTTGTATTCTTAAATAATTTGAGATAAATGAAGAGCGATCTCACTGTTGGGAGTAGACCTGAAGACATAGCCATGATGTCTGGGGAACTCTATTATCAAGTTTTAGTGTGCTTGTGTTGATATTGTTCTCTCTTAATCTCTTCTTTAACATTTCAAAAATTACTTATGAAGAATGGATTAAGCAAGTTGATGTTCATAATTTTAAGAGTTTAGTTAAGTGAAGTAGTTCACACAACATTGCAAGATGCAGTGTCAAAATTAAAGATCTTGGAAACTGAAAAATATTTGTTATCAATGAAGGACTAATGGTTAGATTAGTAACTTAAGATTTTCATATCAGTTAACCAGATACATCAGAGATCCAATGGCCTGCCTGTAAAGAGTGGGATCCACTCCCTATGAGTTGGAAGCATCTATATTCTTCCAGTTAGTAACCATGGGTGTTGCCATAGGCCTACAATCTTGCATGCCAAACTACTTCAGGATGTCCACAACATATTTCCCTTGCCCAAGAAAAATCTGTTCATCCTTCTACCACACCTCTAAACTGAGAAAATAATGCATCAACCCCAAGTATTTCATCTCAAACTCAGTAGCAAGATCCCTCTTGCAATAATCTATGAGCTTGTCTAACCCTTTCATGAATAAGTCATCCACATGTAACACAAGAATGAGTGGCTCACCCTTAACCAAGATGTAGTAAAGGTTAGATTCAACCTCACTCTTGGTGAAGCCCATCCCAAGAAAATAGCTATCAATCCTACTGTACCACGGACGTGGTGCCTGCTTTAGCCCATTTAGCGCTCTCTTCAGCCTACAAACATGAGTTTCCCTATCGTCACCTAGAAAATCTTTGGTTTCTCAATATAAATCTCCTCCTCTATCACTCCATTAAGAAACACTGTCTTGACATCCATCTGGTGGATCTACCACCCCAAATCAACTGCAATGGATATCATGACTATGATAGAAGAATATCTCTCAACGGGTGAAAATGTCTCACTGAAGTCAATCCCCTCCTTCTGTGAGAAGCCCTTAGCCACAAAGTGGGCTTTGAACTTGTCCATACTATCATCAACAATGTGCTTGATCTTATAGATCCATATAGATCCAACCACTGATTTCCCCTATGACCCGGGCGCAATCTCCCACATATACTTCTTCATGATAGAATAATACTCCTCCATAATGTCATCTCTCCACACATGCCGCTCATAAGGCTCAACCTCTATCAACTCACTCATGAGAACCATGTAACTGAAAAATATCTGTGGCACCTTACTCATCCTGACTGAAGTCCTAGGAGCATCCACATGCTCCTAAGCCTCTCTCAATGTGCACTCAACCCATCTCTCAATGTGCACTCAACCCACATCGACATCTTCCTACTAGAGTAATCAACCTGAGAAAATGGAGCATCTTGGTCCTCCTCATGCTGCTCATGCTGCTCACCCTGCACAATCTAGTGCTACTGCTACTCAACTTGTACAAAAGTCTGGGGACTTGTAATCTATAATGGATTTCTAGCCTTCTCCTTAGGATCACTCTGCTCTTGACTTTTCTCATGACTCTTCTCATCAACTAGCATCTATTGTTGAAATTTTAACAAGTGGATTCAACCCTTGGTATGCACTAATACCATGTTGATATTTTAACACTCTACTCAAGACTCGACAATTATCTCAAAACAAAATCAATTTATCTATTGAAATCACATCTTAGTAATCAACTAAACATGCAACACAAGCATAAACAAGGAAACCAAATACGGCACACATAAACACTAATATTTGTGGGTAAGCCCCTGGAAAAACCCCGAAGAGAAAAGTAGTCCAATGATGCTTTTATTAAAGTCAAAGCAGGGCTCCCACAATAGGAATAATGTCTCACTGAGAGAAGTATACACTGCAGACAAACCTGGAAACTCTTGTGCTACTATACGAATTGTTTTGGCATGTTTCTTGAGGCATCCATGAATTTTCCTTCTGTGACCTGCAAACATCCACAACTGTCTCCATTGTGACCCATGGATATCTTCGATTGTCTCCACTGTGACCTATGGATGTGTATGAAAAGTCTATATGGAAAGCTTCGCACGGTCCGATTCTTTCCTGTGGCTTCTGGCCTCTGAAACCCACCTACATATGCTCCTGTTCTCTCTCCTCCTTGACCTGTATGACATCTAGATGGAAGTCCTTCTCCACATATTCAAGATATTTAATCAAAGTATTTCATGATATAGCCCTCTGATCAACATTTGGATGAAATATCTTCGACCAACCTATGAGATATGCTCACTCTAATGTAAGCAAAAGTCCTTGTTTGCTCGTACACTCCTTACACTGACAAAATTCCTTCTTTTCTATCCTTGACCTTGGTCTCTCACCAAAGTGACTTCCTCTCAAAGTTCTGATTGTGTCGACTCCCTCAACACAAGTCTCTCACAAGTGTATCTCACACAAGTCTCTGATGAGTGTATCTCACACAAACGTCTTCCTCCTTCTCCTAGCCTTTCTTTTATAAGAAGCACAAGGTAGTGTTCATACTTCACGTCCCACATTTCGTTAGCATTTTTCTTCTCATCTAGATGTGGGATCATATGATCCTTGACACCATCCAATATAATCCTTTGTGCCCTTGCTTCTTTCACCTCATGGAGGTCCAAGGAAATAGGATCATTGACTGGTATCAGAATTGATGTGGTAACATGTGCCCACAAATTATTCTCCTTGAGAACAGTTGTGATGTTGACCTTCCATTGAAGATAATTTGAACCACCCTCTAATATGTCCTCATACCTCACGCTGGTATCCATGGAGATCTGAAATCTATAAACTGAAGAAATTTTACTGACTATAAACCAAATTTGAACTATATCCGTTAAATCTGAACTAGATCTGAAGAGATCTACTGAATCAAATTCCTTCAAGATGGCTATAAATTTATGTATGTTTAATCAGAGGAAATGCTATGATACCATGTAAAATTTCTAATACCTAGCAAGATGGTAATCTAGCTCAATCTATTTTAACCCATAAAATGTAAATCTTTATGCAGAAATAAAATTCAGATCTATACTATGATTACACAACTTGAGTAGAATTGCATGCACAATGAAAAATAAATAGCCAAACACACAATAACACTAGATATACCCTAGAAACCCCAAGTTGGGGAAAACCAACAAAGGAGGGATTTTATTATTTTCTTGAGAAAATATTAGCAAAAAAATACAAAGAATACAACTTAGAAAATTCTTACAACAAATTTGAAATATTACAGCCTTGAAACAATCCTCTCTGGGTCCTGTAAGGCCTCCCCAAAATCTCTAGAACTGAGATAAATCGATCTCAAATGAAGTTGTCTCTTTTCCCAGCTGTACGACCCACCTAGTGCGCCTTTTTCAAACCTTGTGTGGCTTGCTAAACTCATCACACACCCTGCAACAAGAGATCAATCTGTACGACCCCTTGTATGATCCTATACGATGCTGATCTATAGCCTGTATGACCCTTTTTCACGCCCAACAAATGGCCCTTGTAAAATGATGCCCTTTATCCCTCAACTTAGCCTCTTTAATCGCCGCTCTTGCTCAAAAAATCTCTGCAGAAAAATAGGCCTCTTGGTTTAACCCTTGTGCCTCCTCCTTTCTTGTTCAATCACCCTCAAATATGATCTTTCATAGTGACCTCACCCTCACTTCATAATCTTGAATTTAACCTTCTAGATCTTTCCAAAATAGATCAATGATCCAAATTAGATCTCATCTCTTTCTTGGGATCATAAAACAACTTAAATTTTTTCCAAATTAAACTTTAGAAACTAGGTAAATAAATTCAATGAAAAATTATAACTTTAATTTTTCATACTTTCCTAAGTTAGACGTAGGCAAAATTAAAAAGTTGTCTTGGGTAATTTTAATGTCCCCTACATGCCTAGGACACATAGACATGAGCATACACCTTCTCTTTGCTACAAATTTAACACTTTTTTGTCTAAATGTCTCATCCTCCCCCATGCCATGTAGCATAGAATTACCAGAACTTGGGTTGTTGGAGGCCAAAGAAAGTTCTACCATTTGCGAAGATGCTACCAAAGTGCGCAACCTCTTACATTCCACTTCTCAGGCCATTACATCGAAGATGAGTGTATCAATTTTCTGCTCCATCTTTGTCAGTTTGGCTGAGAAAAA
>JASDQU010437562.1:57349-68714 GCA_032191745.1 Picea mariana | reverse complement strand
GCAAGTCAAACAATACAGTTGTTTGGGAAAACATGTTTGGATTTTGCTTTTAGGGAAGCGAGTGAAGGAAATAAGCAAGAAGTTCATTTAGAGGCTAAAATAGATACATCAAGTAGTACAAGAACAGTGAAGCCAAGATGGCCCATGGCATGACCAACACTAGAATGATCAAATCCAAGATGGAGATCAAATCCAAGATGGAAGTCCAAGATGAAGATCAAATCCAAAATGGAGAGCCAAGATAGAGATCCAAGATGGAAATTCAAGATGGAGGTCCAAGATGGAGATCAAATATGAGATTGAGATCCAATATGGAGATCTAAGATGGGAATCCAAGATGGAGATTCAATATGGAGATCCAAAATGAATATCCAAGATGAAGAGCCAAGATGGAGAGCCAATATAGAGATCCAATATGGAAATCCGAGTCGAAGATCGATCCTAAGATGGAAGTTTAATATGAAGACTAGTTCTAAGATGGAGATCAGTTTGAAGTGAATTTCAACAAGGTGGAATAATGAGGAAGCTTTATTATCACTAAGTTGATGAATAATACATACTTTTGGAGGTCCAAAAGTTCTTTAGTGGGGAGGTGTGATCCAGAATGCTAAAAAATTGATTTTTTCAAATGAAAATGAAAATGTTTCCACTGCATAGAGGTCGAAAAGAGATTTCCAATGGTGTGTGATTCGCCTCAAATGGACATCGTATGAGGAAGATATCGCATTTTGAAGTTTTGACAAAACAAGGGAAAATGGAAAACATGAGTGCCACATGGCACTGTATAGACTGCTGATGTGGCATGTTTTTACAATGATGTGGTAGGGTGACGTGGAAACCATACAATGACGTGTTAGCCTAGTCAACAAGATAACGTAGCATCTGTACAATGAGTTGGTAGCAGTGGTGAATGAGAGACTACTATGTGGACCAACCAAGTGGTGCTACGTGGCACCTTCTAGAAGGCTAATGAGGCATGGTACATCTTGCCAAATCTGGCGGATTCCACCAAATTTGTCGAAATCCCACTAAATTTGGCATGTTGTTCCTTATTTAATTGGGCACACAAATCAATGCAAGGGGCGGTATGGCATGGAAATCAATGCAATATAGACTAACACAGTCTTGGAGTTTGTGCTAGAGGGGGAATCCCGAGAGCCTGTTTAGAACCCTATCGAGTTTATACTCAAAAGTCTCATAATTTCGTGAGGAGTTTGAATCTAACCTCTATTTCTGAGTTGGTGTAGATGAACAAAAAAGTGTTGTAGAGGTGCTTAGGCATGAAAACTAAGGCAGTAGAAATCTAACATAATGCATCATTGGAGTTTGTGCTAGAGGGGGACTCTCGAGGGCCTCTGCAGAAGTATATTGAATTTATACTCAAAAGTTTCATAATTTCAAGAGGAGTCCAAATATGACCTCTGTTTCTGAGTTTGAGTAGCTAATAAAAAATAGCTTCCAGATCCTTTGTTGCCGAGCCAAGTATAGCAGAGTCTATACTCCAAAGTCTCTGATTTTCCTATAGAATCCAATGGTGGTTTATGTTTCTGTCATAGATTTGCAGATCTAAAAGGTGGTTTCAAGAGTTGATATGTAATCCTTTATTTTGTATTCTTAAAGCATTTGAGATTAATGAAGAGCAGTCTCACTATTGGGAGTGGACCTGAAGACATAGCCACGATGTCTAGGTAACTCTGTTATCAAGTTTTAGTGTGCTTGTGTTGATATTTTTCTATCTTAATCTCTTCTTTAACATCTCAAAAATTACTTATGAAGAATGGATTAAGAAAGTTGGTGTTCATAAGTTTAAGATTTTATTTAAGTGAAGAGGTTCAAACAACATTGCAAGATGCACTGTCAAAATTAAATATGTTGGAAATTGAAAAAGATTTGTTATCAATGAAGGACTAATGGTTAGATTGGTAACTTAAGATTTTCATATCAGTTAACCTGATACATAAGAGATCCAATGGGCTGCCTGTAAAGAGTGGGATACACTCCCTCTGAGTTGGAAACATCTATCTTCTTCCAGTTAGTAACCATGGGTGTTTCCATATGTCTGTAATATTGCATGCCAAGCTACTTCAGGATCTCCACAACATATTTCTCTTTCCCAAGAAAAATTTGTTCATCCTTCTGCCACACCTCTAAACTGAGAAAATAATGCATCAGCCCCAAGTATTTTATCTCAAACTCAATAGCAAGCTCCCTATTGCAATCATCTATGATCTTCTCTAACCCTGTCATGAATAAGTCATCCACATGTAACACAAGAATGAGTGGCTTAACCAAGATGTAGTAAAGGTTAGAGTCAACCTCACTCTTGGTGAATCCCATCCCAAGAAAATAGATATCAATCCTACTGTACCATGCACGTGGTGCTTTCTTGAGCCCATATAGCACTCTCTTCAACCTGCAAACATGAGTTTCCCTTTCGTCACCTCAAAACTCTCTGGCTTCTCAATATAAATCTCCTCTTCTATCACTCCATTAAGAAACATTGTCTTGAGATCCATCTAGTGGATCTACCACCCCAAATCAGTTGCATGGATATCATGACTATGATAGAAGAATATCTCACCACGGGTGAAAATGTCTCACTGAAGTCAATGCCCTCCTTCTGTGAGAAGCCCTTAGCCACAAAGTGGGCTTTGAACTTTTCCACACTACCATCAACAACGTACTTGATATTCTAGATCCATCTAGATCCAACCACTGATTTCCCCTCTGGCCGGGGCACAACCTCCCACATATAATTCTTCATGAGAGAATAATACTCCTCCATAATGTCATGTCTCCACACCCGCTTCTTAGATGCCTCTTGAAAAATGGAAGGTTCAACCTCTATCCACTCGCTCATGAGAACCATGTAACTGGAAAATATCTGTGGCACCTTACTCATCTCGACTGAAGTCTTGGGAGCATCCACCTACTCCTAAGCCTCTCTCAATGTGCACTCAACCAACTTCAACATTTTCCTACTAGAGTACTCAACCTAAGTAAATGGAGCATCTTGGTCCTCCTCATGCCACTCATGCTGCTCACCCTGCACAATCTGGTGCTGTTGTTGCTCAATGTGTACAAAAGTCTGTGGACTTTTAATATGTGATGGTTGTCTAGCCTTCTCCTTAGGATCACTCTACTCTTGACTTTGCTCATGACTCTTCTCATCATCTAGCATATATTGTTGAAATTTTACCAAGTGGATTCAACCCTTAGTATGCGCTAATACGATGTTGATATTTTAACACTCTACTCAACACTCGATAATTAGCTAAAAAAAAATCACTTTATCTATTGAAAGCACATATCAGTAATCAACTAAACAAGTAGCAGAAGCATAAACAAGGAAACCAAATCAAGCACACATAAACACCAATATTTTTGGGTAAACCCCTGGAAAACCCCAAAGGGAAAAATTGCCCAATGATGATTTTCTTAAGGTCAAATTAGGGCTCCTGCAATAGGGATAATGGCTCACTGCGAGAAGTATACACTTCAGACAAACCTGGAAACTCCCGTGCTACTGTACGACCTATTTTGGCATGTTTCCTGAGGCATCCGCGACTTGTCCTTATGTGACCCGCAAACATCAGCAACTGTCTCCACTATGATCCATGGATATCTGCGACTGTCTCTACTGTGACCTATGGATGTGTATGGAAATTCCATATGGAAATCTCCGTACAATCCAACTCTTTCCTGTGGCTTTTGGTCTCTGAAACACACCTCCATCTGCTTCTATTCTCTCTCCTCCTTAACCTGTATGGCATCTAGATGGAAGTCCTTCTCCACCTATTCAAGATATTGAATCACAATCTTTCATGATCTAACCCTCTGATCAAAACTTGGATGAAATCTCTTCAACCAACCTATGAGATCTGCTCACTCTAATGTAAGCAAAAGTCCTTGTTTGCTCGTACACTCCTTACACTAACACAATTCCTTCTTTTCTATCCTCAACCTTGGTCTCTCGCCAAAGTGACTTCCTCTCAAAGTCCCGATTGTGTCGACTCCCTCAACACAAGTCTATCACAAGTGTATCTCACACAAGTATCTCATGAGTGTATCTCACACAAACATCTTCCTCCTTCTCCTAGCCTTTCTTTTATAATCATGAGTTACAATCTATTACTAATATTCAAGGTGATCTATGGATTAGATTAATTCTCATTCCTACTAAAGGTTTAGATTACATGTTGCATGATAAACATGTTCCTTAAATAACTCAATTCACTAATAAATACAATTTTATTTTAATTAATTCCTTTTAACTAAAGTAAACTCAAGACTAGAAGATACTTTGATGACTTCCACATGCTAGACACATGCTAATGCGGAAGTACCTGTCCGATGCTACTACCAACATAAACACTCCCTCTTAGAAATGAAGGTACATCTCCCACCTGGAGTTGGCTCAATATTCACTACCAGAACTGCTACCATGCCTACTCTCCAATATACTTGATTGGCTTCTCCCCTTTGACATAGAAGTTATCCTTGCCATGATGGTTTGAACTGTCTTTGAAGACTCACTGCCTCTAAACATGCTCCTAGAAGTCTCCTACTCTTGAGCATCCTGCATGGCCATCTCATACCATGACTCGTTCTTGACATAATTGGAAGGATGCTCCTTCCCACCTAAACCTGAAGGATAACTGCCTCTGAGATGCTCAACCTTCGTAGCTACCTGCTCCCTATTCTCTACCACTCTGCTACTTGTCATTTCTCACATAGGTTGTCCCTTTAGCCCATCCTCATTTTTTAATGTGTTCACCATATTCAAGATCTGATCTGATAACCCTCTACTGAAAATGTCATTTCCTTGAAATCTATCCTTCGATTTCCCTTGTTGGTTATCAACCTGAGAAGATTTGTCCTCTTGGTTTCCCCCCTCATAGACTAGGCTCCCTCTTTCCTTCAAATCCTCGACTCTAATACCGTGTTGAATTTTTCCCAAGTGGATTCAACCCTTGGTATGCACTAATACCACGCTGATATTTTACTACTCTACTCAACACCCGACAGTTAGCTCAAAATAAATTCGCTTTATCTACTAAAAGCACAATTAAGTAATCAACTAAACATGTAGCGGACAAGGAAACCAAATCAAGCACACATAAACACCAATATTTCCGAGTAAACCCTTGGAAAAACACGTAGGGAAAACCAGTCCAATGATGATTTTATTAAGGTCAAATAAGGGCTCCCACAACAAGGATAATGGCCCATTGAGAGAAGTATACACTGCAGAAAAACCTGGAAATTCATGTGCTAAAGGTATGATCTGTTCTGGCACGTTTCCTGAGGCATCCACGACTTGTCCTTCTTTGACCCATGAAAATCCATGAGTGTGTCCATTGTGACTCACGAAAATCCATGTCTGTCTCCACTGTGACCCATGGATATCCATGACTGTCTCCACTATGACCTGCGGATGTGTACAAAAATTCTGTACAGTAATCTTTGTACGGTCTGACTCTTTCCTATGGCTTCTATCCTCTGAAACCCACCTGCAACTGCTTCTTCTCTCTCACCTCCTTGACCTGTATGACCTCTATATGGAATGCCTTGTCCACCTATCCAAGATATTCAATCATAGTCCTTTGTGATCCAACCCTATGTTCAACACTTGGATGAAATATCTTCACCCAACCTGTGAGATCTCCTCACTCTAGTGTAAGAAAAAGTCCTCCTTTGCTATTCTCGATCTTGGTTTCTCACCAAAGTGACTTCCTCTCAAAGTCCCGACTGTGCCAACTCCCTCAAAACAAGTCTCTCACACAAGTCTCTCATAAATGTATCTCACACAAGTGTCTTCCTCCTTCTCCTAGTCTTTCCGTTATAATCATGAGTTACAATCTATTTCTAATATTCAAGGTGGTCGATGCCTGAGATTACTTCTCACTCCCGATGAATATTTATATTACATGATGCATGCTAAGAATGTTCCTTAAATAAATCAATTCACTAATAAATACAATTTTACTTTAATGAATTCCTTTTAACTAAAGTAAACTCAAGACTAGAAATTCTTTGACGACTTCCACATGCCAATGCATAAGTACCTGTCCAATGCTACCACCAACATCAACATCTATCCACAAGAATTTATGAAAGCTCCATCCTCCTCAAATCTCACGTCCCTCCTAACCACTAACCTCTTGAGTGAAAGAATGTAGACCCTATAGGCCTTAGACGTCTCACTGTAACCAACAATGATGCCCTTCTCTACAGTAGGGTTAATTTTGGTTCTCCTCTCTGCCAAAACATGGCAGTAGATAAAGCACCCCAAAATGCGTATGTGACCAATATCTGGTTTCTTCTGCGTGAAGGCCTCCTCAGGGGTCATCCTCCCTAAGACCTTATGCAAACTCCTGTTTTGCAGATAGACTGCAGTGTTACATGCTTCATCCCATATAAACATGGTCAAGTCCTGATCATGCAACATAGCCTTTGCTGCCCCAACTATTGACCTATTCTTCATCTCTGAGACTCCATTTTATTGCGTTTTATATGGCACAATCAATTCCCTCCTTATCCCGAAACTTGCACATAACTCCTTGAAGGCACTCGAGGTGTACTCGCCTCCATTGTCTGATCTGAGCACCTTGATATTTCTTCATGTCTGGTTCTCCATAAGAGCTTTGAACTCTTGGAATCGGTTGAAGACATCATCCTTGGCCTTCATAAAATAGATCCGGGTTTTCTTGAAATAATTGTCAATAAAGGATACATGAAAATTGAACACTCCAATAGACACTGCTGATATGGGCCCATAGACATCCGAATGGATCAAGTCTAAAATCCCTTTGGACCTACTATCACTACTAGGGAAGGCTATTTTGGTGTACTTTCCCATAACACACCCCTTACACACACCATGCCGATCATAAATGAAATCTGGAAGCCCAACCATGGCATGGCCTCCCTAAGCACCTTGAGTGCTCCATGATGTAAATGATCCATCTGCCTATGCTAAGGCTCCCCCAAATATCGACGACTGTTGTTGCTACTAACAAACACACATGCTGGTTCAAATTGCAGCTTGTATAGTTTTTCCTATCTTATTCCCAACACTTTCCCCATGCTAGCATTGGATCCCTTAGGATGTATAAGTACTCTTCCATCCCGAAAAGTGACCTCACATCCCTCATCTTATAAGGGTGAAACAAAAATCAAAATTTTGGTCAAACCAAGAACAAACAAAACATCATTAATTAACAAAGTCTTACTAGACTCCCTTTGAAACCTCATGGTTCCTATGGATGTTGGCCTGTACTTGGAATCATCTCCAAGTACAATGTTGAAGTTGGCATTGTACTCCAATTTGCTGAAGTATTCACACATCCTTGTCATGTGGCATGAAGCATCGTGGTTAATGTACCATGTACTAGTGAGCATGGAGGCAGATAGGCATGATAAGAGTGAAAATTTCTTTTAAAATCTAGTTGCAAAAGCATCCATATCAGTTGTAGCATCCATCTTCTTCTTGGGATTTCCCTTCTTCTTATTGGGGCATTGACTGAAAAAATGTCCAAGCTAATGACACACATAGAATTTTACCTTGCTAGGGTCAAACTTCTTCTTGCCACCTTGTTTAGAAGATGCTCCCTCTGCAAAGCTCGTTTTGCTCTTTCCCTTCTTGGTGGCCGATGTAAGGTCTCCTCATCCTCATATTTCTTCCTCTGATATCCATGCTGAGACCCCTCCTATATATCCTCCTTTATAAAGTCATCCCATATCCTCTCCCAAGTAGGCAATTTCTCATGGCCCACCACACATTTGACAAACACATCTCGTTGCTTGCCAAAGCCATTCAAGGCTATTCAAACCAACTAATCATCCAGAACAATACCCCCTATAGTTTCTATCTCATCACGAACCTGTGTTAGATTTGTGAGATAGGATGTCATGCTCTCACCCCTAGACATCTTCGTGCTCTGTAGCTTGTCGATGAGAGCCATCTTCTTGTTTTGATTGTCACTTTGGTACAACTTAGTCAGTGCGTCCTACTTTTCCTTAGCATTTTTCTTCTCATCTAGATGTGGGATCATATGATCCTTGAAACCATCTAATAGAATCCTTTGTGCCCTAGCTTCTTTCACCTCATGGAGGCCCAAGGCAATAGGACCATTGATTGGTATTGGAATTTCTGTGCTAACATGTGCCCACAACTTATTCTCCTTTAGAACAGTTGTGATGTTGACCTTCCATTGAAGATAATTTGAAACACCCTCTAATATGTCCTCATACCTCACAATGGTAGCCATGGAGATCTGAAATCTATAAACTGAAGAAATTTTATTGACTATAAACCAAATTTGAACTAGATCTGTTCAATCTGAACTAGATCTGAAGAGATCTTCTATATCAAATTCCTTTAAGTTGGCTGTCAATTTATGTGTGTTTAATCATAGGCAATTCTCTGATACCATGTAAAATTTTTAATACCCAGCAAGATGGTAATCTAGCTCAATATATTTTAACCCAAAAAATGTAAATCTTTATGCATAAATAAAATTCAGATCTATACTATGATTACACAACCTGAGTAGAATTGCATGCACAATGATAAATAAATAGCCAAACACACAATAACACTAGATATAACCTAGAAACCCCAAGTTGGGGAAAACCAACAAAGGAGGGCTTTTATTATTTTCTTGAGAAAATATTAGCAAAAAAATACAAAGAATACAACTCAAAAAATTCTTACAACAAATCTGAAATATTACAGCCTTGAAACAATCCTCTCTGGGTGTTGTATGGCCTCCCAAAAATCTCTAGAAATGAGATAAATCGATCCCAAATGAAGTTGTCTCTTTTCCCAGCTGTACGACCCACATAGTGTGCCTTTTTCAAACCTTGTGTGGCTTGCTAAACTCAGCACACACCCTGCAACAAGAGATCAATATGTACGACCCCTTGTATGACCCTATATGACGTTGATCTATAGCCTGTATGACTCTTTTTCACGCCCAACAAATGGCCCTTGTAAAATGATGCCCTTTATCCCTCAACTTAGCCTCTTTAATCGCCGCCCTTGCTCATAAAATCTCTGCAGAAAAATAGGCCTCTTGGTTTAACCCTTGTGCCCCCTCCTTTCTTGTTCAATCACCCTCAAAGATGATCTTTCATAGTGACCTCACCCTCACTTCATAATCTTGAATTTACCCTTCTAGATCTTTCCAAAAGAGATCAATGATCCAAATTAGATCTTATCTCTTTCTTGGGATCATAAAACAACTTAAATTATTTCCAAAGTGAACTTTAGAAACTAGGTAAATAAATTCAATGAAAAATTATAACTTTAATTTTTCATACTTTCCTAAGTTAGACGTAGGCAAAATTAAAAAGTTGTCTTGGGTAATTTTAATGTCCCCTACATGCCTAGGACACATAGACATGAGCATACACCTTCTCTCTGCTACAAATTTAACACCTTTTTGGCTAAATGTCTCATCCTCCCTCATGCCATGTAGCATAGAATTACCAGAACTTGGGTTGTTGGAGGCCAAAGAAATTTCTACCATTTGCGAAGATGCTACCAAAGTGTGCAACCTCTTACATTCCACTTCTCAGGCCATTACATCGAAGATGAGTGTATCAATTTTCTGCTCCATCTTTGTCAGTTTGGCTGAGAAAAACTCGAGTGTCCTGCTATAAGCTTAATAACTACCTGGTGCCTACACAAAACTTTCCAAATCTCCTTGATCTTTTGGTTATCCATGATTACAATGGATAACGTCTGCAATTCAAATTAAAAAAAATTGTTACAAGGTGATGATACTTCACAAATTATAATATAAAAAATATTAGAATAAGAATTAAAGTTGTTAAACTATTTAACATAATAAGATTTTTACGTTTAAGAAAACTAAAATAAAATTAGAAAAATAAAGCTATTTAATAAACATAAATTGAAAATACAATTCTGCTATCCATTTAAATCTTGGAGGTATAACATATTTTTAACTAACCAAATGTATTTTATATGAAATCACGAAGGTTTTTACCATGCAAATAGTGTTGCTAGTCGTGCTTAGAATTCTCTCATGAAATTCATACCATATATGCCTACCAATCGCTGGGTTTTATAGTATTTTATAAACAAGAAAGACAAATCGCTGCACCAAACTGCGTTTTTCACGGCGTTGTCAAGAGTCCTGCGTGAAGTCGTCATACAAAGAATACGGGGGCAGATGCATAGATTTTTTCTGTTCTTGCTAAAAAACGCAAGTGCAGATGCAAAGATTTTAGCTTGGTGGAAAATATTAAATATTGTAAATTTCCAAAGGTATTTTGGTATTAGCGATATTTCTTTGAGAATATCGACATGTCTAAATGTTAAGCTTTTAGTTCGTGATTTTACGAACTAGGTATGGATCATTGTGATTTTACGAAGAAGTTATGGATTTTTTTGATAGAGTCCTACTCTCTATCGGTTCTCTGGAGAGGTCCCACCTTCATGGCCTGCATTTCTGACTGGGTCACTCAAAAGTCCTCTCCTCCGAGCTTGGCTGTCCACATTTGCTGGCAGATCTGGGCTGAGAGGAACAAAGCGGTCTTTGAAGACCATCCTCCCTCAGTACAGGCGGTTGTCCACAGAGTTTGGGCCTCTTTCCATTGGCAACCTTCCTCGATCAAGTCCTTCCCTCCCAAGGAGTGCGAGATCCCATTGACAGCTGGACACACGCTGGCTTGCTTCGACGGAGCCGCTGGGTCCAATGGCCTTTGTTGTGGGGCGGGTGGTTTTTTCAAATCTCATCCAAAGAGAATCACTAAATGGTTCTTAAATTGTGGGGAGGGCACGAATACTAAAGTTGAACTATTGGGATTATGTGTAAAACTAATTTCTCGAATTAGTGTTTAAATGACCCATATGAAGAGACGGATACGAGAACTGCGACGAATCTCCTACTCTGATGGACAGGTGGAGAATAACGGTCTTGGGGAAACCGGTCCTCTCTCTGCCCATAAAAGAACCTTCAGAATACCCATCCTCATTGATCTGAAAGTGCGTATGGCAGCAGGGTAAGAGAGGGAAACTCAATTTCCGTTCTGTGCAGAGGGTTTTTGCGCAAGAGGGCTCGCTGCTGGTTCCAACGGAGGGTTTCTGTGCAAGAGGGCTCGCTGCTGGTTCCAAAGAGGGGTTTCTGTGCAAGAGGGCTTGCTGCTGAGGAACAGAGGGTTCCGAAAAACAAATGGATCCAGGTATTAATTCACTTAAATTCCGCTTCAATATAATGCAGGTTGAAAACTGAAAGTTCTAGGTCCTGCAAATAACAAACAAACATTTAGTTTGTATTAAGAAAAACAACTAACATTGGTATCAGAGCCTGCGTGCAGAACTTTCTCTATA
>JASDQU010437562.1:0-49510 GCA_032191745.1 Picea mariana | reverse complement strand
AGTCATCTTAAATTGGCCCAAGCCAAGTACTGTGATGGAAGTAAGAATCATCTCAGGGGCAGTACAATACTGGAGGAAATTTATTGCTAATTTATCATATATATCATCTCCTTTGCATGCATTAACAAATGTGAAACACGTCTTTCAATGGGGAGGCAAGAAACAAAAATCCTTCAAGACATTGAATGAGAAGTTGAGTACAACACCAGGTTGTGATCCAGATCATCACCATGAATTGGTGAATTTATTTAGTGAAATTGTCAGAAGACGGAGTCCATGAAGATGCCCACCTATCCCTTCCCTGTATAGGTATCTAGGAAGATTCCATTACAGGGAAGCAACCTGCAGTAGAACAATTATGATTATCATTTTGGGGAAGTAGCCTAAAATGGAACATTAATGTTTATCATTTGTAAATAACAAAGTTAGCATGCATATGCTGTCCTTCTAAATTATGTTTCCATTGTTGTAAAGTAGGATGGAAATAATCTTCTTTGTATGAAGTAAGGAGGTAGAATACTTATTACAAGAAAGTATAGGTGGCTATTGATTAAATGTCATGTAAAGTGTATGATTTATGCTATGTACATCACAAAGATGTTATGTAAATGCCATGTTCATGCAATATGTATTCTTAATGCCTTGTAAATAAGCAAGTCAAACAATACAGTTGTTATCTACATCACAAAGATGTCATGTAAATGCCATGCTCATGTAATATGTATTCTTAATGCCTTGTAAATAAGCAATTCAAACAATACAGTTGTTTGGGAAAACATGTTTGGATTTTTCTTTTAGGGAAGCGAGTGAAGGAAATCAACAAGAAGTTCATTTAGAGGCTCCAATAGATGCATCAAGTAGTACAAGAATAGTGAAGCCAAGATGGCCCATGGCATGACCAAGACTAGAATGATCAAATCCAATATGGAAGTCCAAGATGGAGATCAAATCCAATATGGAGAGCCAAGATAGAGATCCAAGATGGAAATTCAAGATGGAGAGCCAAGATAGAGATCCAAGATGGAAATTCAAGATGGAGGTCCAAGATGGAGATCAAATATGAGATTGAGATCCAATATGGAGATCTAAGATGGGAATCCAATATGGAGATTCAAGATGGAGATCCAAAATGGATATCCAAGATGAAGAGCCAAGATGGAGAGCCAATATAGAGATCCAAGATGGAAATTCGAGACAGAGATCGATCCCGGGAAGTCCAATATGAAGACCAGTTCTAAGATGGAGATCAATTTGAAGTGCATTTCAACAAGGTGGAAGAGTGAGGAATATTTATTATCACTAAGTTGATTAATAATACATACATTTGGAGGTCCATAAGTTCTTTAGTGGGGATGTGTGATCCAGAAAGCTAAAAAATTAATTTTTTCAAATGAAAATGAAAATGTTTCCACTGCATAGAGGTTGAAAAGAGATTTCCAATGACGCGTGATTTTCCTCAGATGGACATTGTATGAGGAAGATATCAAATTTTGTAGTTTCGACAAAACAACAAAAAATGGAAAACATGAGTGCCACATGGCACTGTACGAACTACTAATGTGGCATGTTTGTATAATGATGTGGTAGGGCGATGTGGAAACCATACAATGATGTTTCATCCCAGTCAAAAAGATGACGTGACATTCGTACGGTGAGTTGGTAGCGGTGGTGAATGAGAGACTACTACGTGGACCAACCAAGTGGTGCCACGTGGTACCTTTTAGAAGGCCAATGAGGCCTGATGCATCTCCCCAAATCTGGCGTATTCCACCAAATCTGTCGAAATACCACTAAATTTGACATGTTGTGCCTTATTTAATTATGCATGCAAATCAATGTAGGGGGAGGTATGGCATGGAAATTGATGCAGTACAGATTAACGCAGCCTTGGAGTTTGTGCCAGAGGGGGAATCCCGAGAGCCTATTTAGAACCCTATCGAGTTTATACTCAAAACTATCAGAATTTTGAGAGGAGTTTGAATCTAACCTCTGTTTCTAAGTTGGTGCAGATGAACAAAAAAGTGTTGAAGAGGTGCATAGGCATGAAAACTGAGGCGGTACAAATCTGACATAGTACAACATTGGAGTTTGTGCTAGAGGGGGAGTCTCGAGGGCCTTTGCAGAAGTATATCGACTTTATACTCAAAAGTTGCATAATTTCAAGAGGAGTCCAAATATGACCTCTGTTTCTGAGTTTGAGTAGTTGATAAAAAATATCTTCCAGATCCTTTGCTCCTGCGCCAAGTATAGCAGAGTCTATAATCCAAAGTATCTGATTTTCCTATATAATCCAATGGTGGTTTTTGTTTCTTTCATAGAGTTGTAGATCTGAAAGGTGGTTTCAAGAGTTTATATGTAAGCCTTTCTTTTGTATTCTTAAAGAATTTGAGATAAATGAAGAGCGATCTCACTGTTGTGAGTGGACTTGAAGACATAGCCATGATGTCTGGGGAACTCTATTATCAAGTTTTAGTGTGCTTGTGTTGATATTGTTCTCTCTTAATCTCTTCTTTAACATTTCAAAAATTACTTATGAAGAATGGATTAAGCAAGTTGATGTTCATAATTTTAAGAGTTTAGTTAAGTGAAGTAGTTCACACAACATTGCAAGATGCAGTGTCAAAATTAAAGATCTTGGAAACTGAAAAATATTTGTTATCAATGAAGGACTAATGGTTAGATTAGTAACTTAAGATTTTGCATATCAGTTAACCAGATACATCAGAGATCCAATGGGCTTCCTGTAAAGAGTGGGATCCACTCCCTATGAGTTGGAAGCATCTATATTCTTCCAGTTAGTAACCATGGGTGTTGCCATATGCCTACAATCTTGCATGCCAAACTATTTCAGGATCTCCACAACATATTTCCCTTTCCCAAGAAAAATCTGTTCATCCTTCTACCACACCTCTAAACTGAGAAAATAATGCATCAACCCCAAGTCTTTCATCTCAAACTCAGTAGCAAGCTATCTCTTGCAATCATCTATGAGCTTGTCTAACCCTTTCATGAATAAGTCATCCACATGTAACACAAGAATGAGTGGCTCACCCTTAACCAAGATGTAGTAAAGGTTAGATTCAACCTCACTCTTGGTGAAGCCCATCCTAATAAAATAGCTATCAATCCTACTGTACCATGCATGTGGTGCCTGCTTGAGCCCATATAGCACTCTCTTCAACCTGCAAACATGAGTTTCCTTGTCGTCACCTCAAAACTCTATGATTTCTCAATATAAATCTCCTCCTCTATCACTCCATTAAGAAACAATGTCTTGACATCCATCTGGTGGATCTACCACCCCAAATCAAATGCAATGGATATCATGACTATGATAGAAGAATATCTCGCAACAGGTGAAAATGTCTCACTGAAGTCAATCCCCTCCTTCTGTGAGAAGCCCTTAGCCACAAAGCAGGCTTTGAACTTGTCCATACTACCATCAACAACGTGCTTGATCTTATAGATCCATCTATATCCAACCATTGATTTCCCCTATGACTGGAGCACAATCTCCCACATATACTTCTTCATGATAGAATAATACTCCTCCATAATGTCATCTCTCCACACATGCTGCTCATATGCCTCCTAAAAAATGGAAGGCTCGACCTCTATCAACTCGCTCATGAGAACCATGTAACTGGAAAATATCTGTGGCACCTTACTCATCCTGATTAAAGTCCTGGGAGCATCCACATGCTCCTAAGCCTCTCTCAATGTGCACTCAACCCACATCGACATCTTCCTACTAGAGTAATCAGTCTGAGTAAATGGAGCATCTTGGTCCTGCTCATGCTGCTCATGCTGCTCACCCTGCACAATCTAGTGCTGCTGCTGCTCAACCTGTACAAAAGTCTGGGGACTTGTAATCTGTAATGGATGTCTAGCCTTCTCCTTAGGAGCACTCTACTCTTGACTTTTCTCATGACTCTTCTCATCAGCAAGCATCTATTGTTGAAATTTTACCAAGTGGATTGAACCCTTAGTATGCACTAATACCATGTTGATCTTTTAACACTCTACTCAACACTCGACAATTATCTCAAAAAAAAATCAATTTACCTATTGAAATCACATCTCAGTAATCAACTAAACATGCAACACACGCATAAACAAGGAAACCAAATCAAGCACACATAAACACTAATATTTTCGGGTAAGCCCCTGGAAAAACCCTGGATGGAAAACTAGTCCAATGATGCTTTTATTAAGGTTAAAGCAGGGCTCCCGCAATAGGGATAATGTCTCACTGAGAGAAGTATACACTGCAGACAAACCTGGAAACTCCTGTGCTACTATACAAATTGTTTTGGCATGTTTCCCGAGGCATCCATGACTTGTTCTTTTGTGACCCGCAAACATCGACAACTGTCTCCATTGTGACCCATGGATATCTTCGATTGTCTCCACTGTGACCTATGGATGTGTATGGAAAGTCCATATGGAAATCTTCGTATGGTCTGATTCTTTCCTGTGTCTTCTGGCCTCTGAAACCCACCTGCATATGCTTCTGTTCTCTCTCCTCCTTGACCTGTATGACATCTAGATGGAATTCCTTCTCCACCTATTCACAATATTTAATCAAAGTCTTTCATGATCTAACCCTCTGATCAACATTTGGATGAAATCTCTTCAACCAACCTATGAGATCTGCTCACTCTAATGTAAGCAAAAGTTATTGTTTTCTCGTACACTCCTTACACTGACAAAATTCCTTCTTTTCTATCCTTGACCTTGGTCTCTCACCAAAGTGACTTCCTCTCAAAGTCCCGATTGTGTCGACTCCCTCAACACAAGTCTCTCACAAGTGTATCTCACACAAGTCTCTCATAAGTGTATCTCACACGAACGTCTTCCTCCTTCTCCTAGCCTTTCTTTTATAAGAAGCACAAGGTAGTGTTCATCCTTCGCGTCCCACATTTCCTTAGCATTTTTCTTCTCATATAGATGTGGGATCATATGATCCTTGACACCATCCAATATAATCCTTTGTGCCCTTGCTTCTTTCACCTCGTGGAGGTCCAAGGAAATAGGATCATTGACTGGTATCAGAATTGCTATGGTAACATGTTCCCATAACTTATTCTCCTTGAGAAGAGTTGTGATGTTGACCTTCCATTGAAGATAATTTGAACCACCCTCTAATATGTCCTCATACCTCATGCTGGTATCCATGGAGATCTGAAATCTATAAACTGAAGAAATTTTACCGACTATAAACCAAATTTGAACTAGATCCATTAAATCTAAACTAGATCTGAAGAGATCTGCTATATCAAATTCCTTTAAGATGGCTGTAAATTTATGTGTGTTTAATCAGAGGAAATGCTATGATACCATGCAAAATTTCTAATACCCAACAATATGGTAATCTAGCTCAATATATTTTAACCCATAAAATGTAAATCTTTATGCAGAAATAAAATTCAGATCTATACTATGATTATGAAAACTGAGTAGAATCGCATGCACAATGAAAAATATATATCCAAACACACAATAACACTAGATATACCCTAGAAACCCCAAGTTGGGGAAAACCAATAAAGGAGGGATTTTATTATTTTCTTCTTGAGAAAATATTAGCAAAAAAATACAAAGAATACAACTCAGAAAATTCTTACAACAAATATGAAATATTACAACCTTGAAACAATCCTCTCTGGGTGTTGTATGGCCTCCCAAAAATATCTAGAACTGAGATAAATTGATCCCAAATGAAGCTGTCTCTTTTCCCAACTGTACGACCCACCTAGTGTGCCTTTTTCAAACCTTGTGTGGCTTGCTAAACTCAACACACACCCTGCAACAAGAGATCAATCTGTACGACCCCTTGTATGAACCTATACGACGCTGATCTATAGCATGTATGACCCTTTTTCACGCCCAACAAATGGCCCTTGTAAACTGATGCCCTTTATTCCTCAACTTAGCCTCTTTAATCGCTGCCCTTGCTCAGAAAATCTTTGCAGAAAAATAGGCCTCTTGGTTTAACCCTTGTGCCCCCTCCTTTCTTGTTCAATCACCCTCAAATATGATCTTTCATAGTGACCTCACCCTCACTTCATAATCTTGAATTTAACCTTCTAGATCTTTCCAAAATAGATCAATGATCCAAATTAGATCTCATCTCTTTCTTGGGATCATAAAACAACTTAAATTATTTCCAAAGTAAACTTTAGAAACTAGGTAAATAAATTCAATGAAAAATTATAACTTTAATTTTTCATACTTTCCCAGGGATGATTTTAAGGATGGAAATTTATTTTAAAATGTAGAAACCTTGGCGAATCTTACTAATCCTTCATATGTCAACTATAAATGTTTGTCGATATTTTTGTAAAAATATTCAAATTTCTAAGGATTTTATACAGTTTGTATACAATTTTAGCGATTTTTAAGGTAAAATAATTTTATCCTATAGAATTTGGGCGAAACATTTTTAGAATGGCGAATCGTTTTTTGGCAAAAACCATGGAAAATTAGCCCATGAGCGAAATTTAGCCCCTAAAATCATCCTTGTGTAACTTTCCTAAGTTAGACATAGGCAAAATTAAAAATTTGTCTTGGGTAATTTTAATGTCCCCTACATGCCTAGGACACATAGACATGAGCATACACCTTCTCTCTGCTACAAATTTAACACTTTTTTGTCTAAATGTCTCATCCTCCCTCATGCCATGTAGCATAGAATTACCAGAAATTGGGTTGTTGGAGGCCAAAGAAAGTTCTACCATTTGCGAAGATGCTACCCAAGTGCGCAACCTATTACATTCCACTTCTCAAGCCATTACATCGAAGATGAGTGTATCAATTTTCTGCTCCATCTTTGTCAGCTTGGCTGAGAAAAACTTGAGTGTCCTGCTATAAGCTTGAATAACTACCTGGTGCCTACACAGAACTTTCCAAATCTCCTTGATCTTTGGGTTATCCATGATTGCAATGGATAACTTCTGCAATTCAAATTAAAAAAACACTGTTACAAGGTGATAATACTTGACAAATTATAATATAAAAAATATTAAAATAAGAATTAAAGTTGTTAAAATATTTAACATAATAAGATTTTTACGTTTAATAAAACTAAAATAAAATTAGAAAAATAAAGTTATTTAATAAACATAAATTGAAAATACAATTTTGCTATCCATTTAAATCTTGGAGGTATAACATATTTTTAACTAACCAAATGTATTTTATATGAAATCGCGAAGGTTTTTACCATGCAAATAGTGTTGCTAGTCGTGCTTAGAATTCTCTCATGAAATTCATACCATATATGCCTACCAATTAGGTTGATGGAGGTCAAGGAGAGTGATACCATTTTCAAAGATGTTGTCAAAGTGCACATCTTGTTACATTATGTTTCCAGGACCATTACATTGATGTTGAGCGTATCTGCTCCATCTCTATTAGTTTTGTTGAGATGGGCATGAATGTCCCGCTGTTAGCTTGAATGACCGTCTCATGCAAGAGTAGAAATTTCCAAATCTCCCTGATCTCTGGGTTATCCATGATTGCAATGGATAATTTCTTCCATTCAAATTAAAAATCAGTAGAAAAATACAAAGAATACAACTCAGAAAATTCTTACAGTAGATCTGATATATTATAGCCCTGAAAAAATCCTCTCTAGGTGTTGTATAACCTCCCAAAAATATCTAGAATTTAGATAAATGGATCCCAGTTGAAGCTGTCTCTTTTCCCAGCTGTACGACCTACCTAGCATGCCTCTTTTAAACCATGTGTGGCTTGCTAAACTCAACACACGCCCTACAACAAGAGATTGACATGTATGACCCATTGTATGACCTTGTACGATGTAGATCTGTAGCCTGTATGACCCTTTCTCACGCCCAACAAATGACCCCTACAAAATGCTACCCTTCAACCCTCAAATTGACCTCTTTAATTGCTTCCCTTGCTCAGAAAATATATACAGAAAAATTGGCCTCTTGATTTAACCCTTGTGACCCCTCCTTTCTTGTTCAATCACCCTCAAAGATGATCTTTCATTGTTCCCTCACACTCACTTCATAATCTTGAATTTATCCTTCTAGATATTTCCAAAAGATATCAATGATCTAGATTAAATCTCATCTCTTTCTTGGGATCATAAAACAAATTAAATTATTTCCAAAGTAAACTTCAGAAAATCGGTAAATAAAGTCAATGAAAAATTAGAACTTTAATTTTTCATACTTTCCTAAATTAGACTTAGGCAAAATTAAAAAGTTGTGTTGGGTAATTTTAATGTCCCCTACATGCCTAGGACACATAGACATGAGAACACACCTTCTCTCTGCTATAAATTTAACACTCCCTCTTAGCGAGGAAGGTGGTCTGCACAATCCCCAACTTGTCTATGAAGAAAAGAAATTTTCCTTTCACCAAAGACTACATGAGAATATCTGCAATCTACTCAATGGTTGGCACATATTATAGCTTCACGGTTCATTTCTGCTCCCAATCCCCAATGAAGTGATAACGTATCTCGATGTGTTTGGATCTATCATGAAACACATGATTCTTAGAGAGCTGGATGCAACCCTGATTGCCAGAGTGGATAACTGTATTTTCCAACTTCTAATCAAACAAACCCATGAGCAACTTTCGAAGCCAAATGGCCTCACATGATGCCAAGATGGCTGCCATATATTTAGCCTCTGCAGAACTCAAGGCAACTAACTTCTTCTTCTTGTTAAACCAAGAAACAACACCCGAACCCAAGATGAAACAAAAACCCATTGTGCTCTTCTTGTCCACAATGTTACATGCCCAATATGCATCCGAATAACCCACAAGATTCACTCCATCCCCCTAAATATAGCTCAATCCATACTCGACTATCCCAAGCATATACCTCGACACATGTTTTGAAACCACCCAGTTTACATGCTTCAGCTCAACCATGAATTGACTGAGTGTGTTGACTAAAAAACACAAATATGGACCAATGTTAATGATCTAGAAGGATCCGAAACACTCAAAATTTAATCTTCTCAAATGTAAATTAAAATGAATCCATTGCGTAGAGATCAATGCGATCTTTCCAATGGTGCGTGATTCACCTCAAACAGACATCGTATGAGGAAGATATCACATTTTGAAGTTTCAACAAAACATGGGAAACATGGCAAACATGAGTGCCTTGTGGCACTGTACAGACTGCTCACTTGCCATGTTTGTACAATGACATGGTAGGGTGACGTGGAATCTTTACAATGACGCGACAAGGTGACGTGGCATTTGTATTGTTGTTCCTGAGATTGATTCTAGGCTCAAAGAATAATGTTAGGCATCCAAGATTTTAAATGAAATGTTTTTATAAGTCATTTCTTCTACCTTCAGTTTTTCTGAGAAATAATCTTTAAGTGAAATTTATGATAAGAAAGTACAGAGGTTGTATCTCATTATCTGAGTCATAATTTTAATTTCAAATGATGTAGAAATGATTGACAAAACTGTTAAAACAAAGCAAGATATCAATTACAGATAAGTCTCACCTTATTTGCAGTAGAAGAAAAATAGAAGTTGTACCCTTGAAAGGAGATTAAGAATGCAACAATTCCCACAGGTCACAGGTCTTTTTTTTACTCATAGTAATAACAGAGGAAAAACTGTAACTGAATGAACTTCTGATATATTATGATCACAATACATGTATTACTAAATTGTAATCATTCACTCTTCAAGAACAATAGAAGGAAACTCATAAGAGATGGAGACACAAAGAAAACACATAACTCAATGGAACGAAACTTAGAATCTCTGTCTGTACTTGTATTAATATTCAAAAAGTTCTCTCTTTTACATTAGGCTAGAAGCAACCATGAATAGATCTAAAATCTATATATTTGTACAAAAATTGTCTCAACTAAAATTAGTTGGACTTTCCGCAATATCTACTCTAAAGATAGAATACAATCCGAATGGAAAAACAAAATGCAAATATTGGTGAGTTATGGTTTGATGTGTTGGCGCTTCATGTGTTCCTTCATTTTCTCCCAGATGCACTCACTTTCTTCTGTTCATTGAAATGGGTACACATGTCCATCAAGGCTACCACAAATCTCGAAGGTTCAATTTTCTCGTTCAATTCAAAGTCAAACATTTTTTTTTGTACTAGTGGCAGCTTTTCCTGGATCTTCTTTACTTTCTGGGTTGTAATTTGACACTGTAAATTTGGTTTTACCAACAACTCATTAATATTAAGAAAATCAATCTGATACATTTGTTGGATGACAGATTGAATATTTTTCTTATTTTTTTTGGAGTTTTCTTTATTCATTTCTATTTCAATATGCCCCAGTGCCTCCGAGATATCATGTTATTCAAATTCAACCAAATTTGATTCTACAAAAGATAGTGTCTCTAGACAAGTCTCCTTTGCCTCTTTGGCAAGTTTCTTGCTTTCCTATAGATTTGTCTCCCAAACTTTCAAGGCCATTTCACCCTTCACTTGTTCATATTGTGAGAAAGGGGCAAGACTAGGGATATTGGCTTTCTGCCTCCATATGATGAATTCCTGAAACTTGGATCTAGCCACACATGCATCTTTTTCTTTCTCATAAATACTTTTCAGAGAATTATTTATTGCTTGATAATATTTTTGAATAGTATCTACCTTTTGATATAGATAATGCTGGACAACTTCCAGCTTCTCATCGATTTCCGATGCTTGTGCTTTGAAAGCATTGATGTCTATTGTTGTATTCTCCACTAGGGATAATTTGGCTTGCAACTGTTCTATCAAAATGTCCCGTTGAGTGATCATGCCTTTGCTGGTCTGTGAACTCTGGTAAAGCAGCTCGAGTTTATCTTGTAACTGCTTCATTTGATGCTGATAATTTAACCCGATTTGCTCTATATCTTGATTCATTCTACTCCTGAAAATCTGTTCTGTGTTGTGTATTTCATTATGCAATTGTTCCACGAAGAGAGATTTTTGTTACAGTTTCTTTGTCAGTTATCCACTGACCATTGGTTGGCAATGACGAAGACCCCTAGTGAATCTTCAACCTCCTTGGAAAACTCAGGATCATCTTGGCCTTTTCCATCATACAATATTCTCTGCCTCTTAGTAAATACTCCATATTTTTGCTGAGATTCTTTGTTTACAATAGCTTTCCTTTACTTTTTGAAAAAGAAACTTGAGGGAGGCATTTCTCCAGGCAATATAAGAGTAAGTTCATCTATGTGAATGGCCTCCAAACTAGGAGTTCCAAAACTGGTCGCTAAGGGAGTTAATGAGGGAATAGGAGAGATAATTGTGGTGGAGCTTTCTAGACCTGTTGTGCTTGGTATGCCAGCATAATTAACTGGTGTTGAATGAGGAAATTTTTTTCCTTGATTCATGAAAGCTTCAAAGTGGGCTAATATCTATTGATCATTTAGACCTAACAGTGATGTTTTTATCTATTTAAATAACCCATCTGAACTCTTCAAAACTTCTTCAGCTTTGTTTTTAGTGGAGCAACTTGGATGAGACTCTGTGGATTTAGATTTCTGTGAAGATGGTATGGGCCTTGACTCTCCTTATAAGATCATAGGCAAGCTATTTCATCTATGCTTTTGGAAGTTGAGGAAACCAACATGTTAGTCAAGAGGCAGAGTCTGGAATCTATTTTGAACTTCCTCATATGATCTAACTCCCCTGAAAATCTCATCATAAGGAGACTCCTTGTGGATGTATCTTTTCATGTTGTATTGAGCCAAATGATTCTCTACTATCTTATGTGGATCATGTCTTTTGAATTCGATGTCAACTAATTTGAAATATTCCAATGCTGCAGGTATGACCAAAATATAACAATGTAAACATACCAACTTGAATGGGAAAAGTTGGCCATACCTTTTTTTGAGCTGCTTTCAATTCATTGGTGATTCCTCCTGCTACTGTTTGGTATGCTACTTCTCTGCACACTAGCATGTCATGTAAAAATTGTGGAATGGCATGAGGAGGAACTGAGAAACCGAACAATCTAATGTAAGAGAAGTTCTCTTCAATGTACCAGTCTACAAATGTGCCTAAATTTCCCATAATTTTTTCTAAAATCCTGGGTGGTGGGTGGCCATGGATAACTATATGAATAGGTACCACTATGTTGTGACAGATTTCGTAAAATAAATCTTTAGCATTTTCTTCCCATAGTTTGGAGTGGTAGAAATGTATAGGATTAGAACTAGCCGGGGTCCAACTCCAATTCATCAGGAGAAATGGGGTCATGAAGCAAATGGCATCCATGACATATGCAGACATCTAAATAGGAGCAGGTTTCCATTTTGATTTCAATGATTGGTACTCAACAATCTCCTTAGCCAGGTTGTCAAAAAACAATCTATCCCAGTTTAAAGTATAGCCCTCAACTACTTCATTCATTATAGCCACCCACTCAACTGAGAAATGTGCATGGTTATTTTTCCCAAATAAACGATAGAGCATCATGGCTATATATAAGATATGAGCATCTAAGGACGCCATGTAATACATACCATGAGCGTCAGTTTTGAATTCGTCCGGATGTCCCCACCAGGATTTGATTATATCACGACCATTTCTACTGTATTGAGTGCATTCCTTTCTCTCAAAATCCAGGAGAAATGATGCATTTTAAGTATATTTGGGACTAGAAGAAATTTTATACATTACTTGTAGGTTCTCCGGTCGAAAAGAGCCGACGGAGGTCTTCTGGTGGCTGATAACACTTCTGGTTTGAATGTCGACGTGCTCCAGAGCCCAACTTATCATATCACTATGGGGTAAAATATTGGGTCGTGCAACAATCTTGTGCAATTCCGACTGTGCTACCAATCTAAGCTTGGTTGAGAAGGACTTGTCGTCTTCCTTAGCAGAATCTTTTGGACAATTAATAATCTCATGTTCTAAGATATCGTAAACATGCTTCCAAGACTTAATGGTATCCATAATTCACAGAGTGGTGTTTGATAAAACATTTGTGTTTGGATTGGAATTATCAACTGATGCATATTGCTTCTTCGCAGCTTTACGTGGCACCATAACCCTCAGGGAAATAAAATTAACCTGCCTGTAATAAGAGAAGTTTGTAAGCTCTTTAATGAATGAAAACTACTAATTGCAAATGGTAATATAACTTGGGATTTGAAATGTTTTATTCATAAAGTCTATCAATCTTCGTATTGATTTACTGACAGAGAAATTATTAAAAATTTAATGGAATTTATTACCTGGAGATTCACAATCTTTATTCAAATCGTTAACTTTAATCAATCATAAATGCCATTAATACTTCAATGGTTCGTCGTTTAGAGGTTTTGAATGTGACAGGGCAGGAATTTTCCAAAGGCTGAATTCCTGGAGAAGTTAATCTCTAATTAATTGCTTTTATGTTCTAACTAATCATGTTTTAAAATTTTTATTAGCCTTAAGTATTTCGTAAGTTCAGTATTCGAGAGTTTTGGATGAAGGATGATAGAAATCCTCTGAAGGCCAAACTCCCGGAGTAAATGCTTCGAACTGTTACGAGCTCCGAGAGTTCATTTGTTTTAAAAGTGCGGTTCGTACTTCGACGGTTCGACATTTAGAAGTTTTGGATATAGCTCGAGAGAAATCTCCCGAAGAACGAAATTGCAGAGTGATTAATTAATACTTAATCATGATTAATTAAATTTATTAATTGTTTTATTATCTTTTTTTTAAACACTTTACTTTTTGTGATATCCAATACTTTGGAATTTTGACACTTTGACAATTGTGAACCCAATCTTTTTTTGAACTCTCGAAGCACAAAGCTTCGAAGTGACTGTTAAAGGTTTTCTTTTACAATTCAGGTGACTTTTGCATTTCAGAGATCGCAAGAACCATTCGATCAACTTAGTGCAAATCATCGACGAGTGATATTGAAAGCACCTTATTAATATATAACGACCAAGGATTTAGTTAATTAAAAGGCAATTTCCTAAGTTTTTTTTGGTGAAATTTTATTTCTAAGAGACAAAAACAAAAGAATAAAAGTTCAAAATTCTAAGTGTTCTAACATGTACAATGATGCGGCATTTGTATAGTGACGTGGTATCACTTTCAGCAAGATGACGTGGCATCCATAAGATGAGTTGGCATCGGTGGCCAATGAGAGGCTGCCACGTGGACCAACTAGGTGGTGCCATGTGGCACCTTCTAGAAGGGAAGTGAGGCCTAGTGCATCCTGCCAAATATGGCATATTCCACCAAATCTGGCGAAATCCCATTAAATTTGGTAGATTGTGCCTTATTTAACTGGGCATGCAAGTCGATGCAGGGGAGGTCTGGAACGAAAATCGATGCAGTACGGACTAATGCAGTCTTGGAGTTTGTGCTAGCGGGGGAGTCCTGAGAGCCTATTTAGAACCCTATCGATTTTATACTCAAAAGTCTCGGAATTTCAAGAGGATTACAAATCTGACGTCTATTTTTGAGTTGGTGCAATCGAACAAAAATGTGTTGTAGAGACACATGGGCACAAAAATAGAGGCAGTACAGATTTGCCAGAGCACAACATTGGATTTTGTTCCAGAGGGGGAGTCCTGAGGGCCTGTGCAGAAGTATATCGACTCTATACTCAAAGTTACAGAATTTCAAGAGGAGTTTGAATTTGAACTTTGTTTCTAATTTTGAGTAGTCGATCAAAAAAATGTTTCCAGATCCTTTGTTATTGAGCCAAGTATAACATAGTCTATACTCTAAAGTCTCATATTTTCTTATAGAATCCAATGGTGTTTTCTATTTCTATCATAGAGCTGCAAATATGAAAGGTGGTTTCAAGAGTTGATAT
Organism: Picea mariana; assembly: GCA_032191745.1. Classification (NCBI taxonomy): domain Eukaryota; kingdom Viridiplantae; phylum Streptophyta; class Pinopsida; order Pinales; family Pinaceae; genus Picea; species Picea mariana. Next base: position 34,715 of record JASDQU010437562.1, on the reverse strand, counting down.
GTAAGCCTTTCTTTTGTATTCTTAGAGCATTCGAGATTAATGAAGAGCAGTCTCATTGTTGGGAGTGGACTCAGAGACGTAGCCAGGATGTCTGGTGAACTATGTTATCAAGTTTTGGTGTGCTTGTGTTGATATTGTTCTCTCTCAATATCTTCTTTAACATCTCAAAAATTACTTATGAAGAATGGATTAAGCAAGTCGTTGTTCATAAGTTTAAGAGTTTAGTTAAGTGAAGCAATTCACATAACATTGAAAGATGCATTGTCAAAATTAAAGATCCTGGAAATTGAAAAATATTTGTTATCAATGAAGGACTAACGGCTGGATTGGTAACTTAAGATTTTTAGATCAATAGGTATAAGAGCAGGGTTGACAGATGAATGCTTACGAGAGCTACACTAAAGCAAGGTGAAGGAAAACTTGCAAGTTACAATCCAATAATTGAAAGGAGAATTCGTAAACGTGAAATGGCTTCCATGGGAAAGGAATGAGAAGATCCTCCCATGAGCCCCAAGGAAGCGATGGATACACTCCGTACAATGAGGGTAATGAATGATGTTTTCAGACCCATTATCAGTGTTTTTATCATTGTGTACTTAGATTACATTTTGGTCTTTAGTCGTACTTGGAAGGATCATGTGATGCATGTAAAGAAAGTACTTGATGTACTGAAAAGGGAGAAGTTATTTGTGAACTTGTCTAAATGTGAGTTTGGCAAGACCTCTCTTGTATACTTGGGTTATGTTCTAGGGAATGGCCAGTTGAAGGTAGATCCCTCTAAGGTGGAAGTCATCTTAAATTGGCCCAAGCCAAGTACTGTGATGGAAGTAAGAATCATCCCAGGGGCAATACAATACTGGAGGAAATTTATTGCTAATTTATCATATATATCATCTCCTTTGCATGCATTAACAAATGTGAAACACGTCTTTCAATGGGGAGGCAAGAAACAAAAATCCTTCGAGACATTGAAAGAGAAGTTGAGTACAACACCAGGTTGTAATCCAGATCATCACCGTGAATTGGTGAATTTATTTAGTGAAATTGTCAGAAGAAGGAGTCCATGAAGAAGCCCACCTATCCCTTCCCTGGATAGGTATCTGGGAAGATTCTATTACGGGGAAGCAACCTGTAGTGGAACAATTATGATTATCACTTTGGGGAAGTAGCCTAAAATGGAACATTAATGTTTATCATTTGTAAATAAAAAAGTTAGCATGCATATGTAGTCCTTTTAAATTATGTTTCCTTTGTTGTAAAGTAGGATGGAAATAATCTTCTTTGTATGAAGTAAGGAGGTAGAATACTTATTAAAAGAAAGTATAGGTGGCTATTGATTAAATGTCATGTAAAGTGTATGATTTATTCTATGTACATCACAAAGTTGTTATGTAAATTCCATGTTCATGTAAGATGTATTCTTAATGCCTTGTAAATAAGCAAGTCAAACAATACAATTGTTTGGGAAAACATGTTTGGATTTTTCTTTTAGGGAAGCGAGTGAAGGAAATAAGCAAGAAGTTCATTTAGAGGCTCCAATAGATACATCAAGTAGTACAAGAACAGTGAAGCCAAGATGGCCCATGGAATGACCAAAACTAGAATGATCAAATCCAAGATGGACATTAAATCCAAGATGGAAGTCCAAGATGAAGATCAAATCCAAAATGGAGAGCCAAGATAGAGATCCAAGATGGAAATTCAAGATGGAGGTCCAAGATGGAGATAAAATCTGAGATTGAGATCCAAGATGGAGATCTAAGATGGGAATCCAAGATGGAGATTCAAGATGGAGATCCAAAATGAATATCCAAGATGAAGGGCCAATATGGAGAGCCAATATAGAGATCCAAGATGGAAATCCGAGTCGGAGATCGATCCCAAGATGGAAGTCCAATATGAAGACTAGTTCTAAGATGGAGATCAATTTGAAGTGCATTTCAACAAGGTGGAATAGTGAGGAAGCTTTATTATCACTAAGTTGATGAATAATACATACTTTTGGAGGTCCAAAAGTTCTTTAGTGGGGAGGTGTGATCGAGAACGCTAAAAAATTGATTTTTTCAAATGAAAATGAAAATGTTTCCATTGTGTAGAGGTCGAAAAGAGATTTCCAATGGTGCGTGATTCGCCTCAAATGGACATCGTATGAGGAAGATATCGCATTTTGAAGTTTCGACAAAACAAGGGAAAATGGAAAACATGAGTGCCACATGGCACTGTATAGACTGTTGATGTGGCATGTTTTTACAATGATGTGGTAGGGTGACGTGGAAACCATACAATGATGTGTCAGCCCAGTCAACAAGATAACGTAGCATCCGTACAATGAGTTGGTAGCAGTGGTGAATGAGAGACTACTATGTGGACCAACCAAGTGGTGCTACGTGGCACCTTCTAGAAGGCCAATGAGGCCTGGTGCATCCTGCTAAATCTAGTGGATTCCACCAAATCTGTCGAAATCCCACTAAATTTGTCATGTTGTTACTTATTTAATTGGGCACACAAATCAATGCAGGGGGAGGTATGGCATGGAAATCAATGCAATATAGACTAACACAGTCTTGGAGTTTGTGCCAGAGGGGGAATCTCGAGAGCCTGTTTAGAACCCTATCAAGTTTATACTCAAAAGTCTTAAAATTTTGAGAGGAGTTTGAATCTAACCTCTATTTCTGAGTTGGTGTAGATGAACAAAAAAGTGTTGTAGAGGTGCATAGGCATGAAAACTGAGGTGGTAGAAATCTAACATAGTGCATCATTGGAGTTTGTGCTAGAGGGGGAGTCTCGAGGGCCTCTATAGAAGTATATCGACTTTATACTCAAAAGTTGCATAATTTCAAGAGGAGTCCAAATATGACCTCTGTTTCTGAGTTTGAGTAGCCAATAAAAAATAGCTTCCAGATCCTTTGTTGCCGAGACAAGTATAGTAGAGTCTATACTCCAAAGTCTCTGATTTTCCTATAGAATCCAATGGTGGTTTCTGTTTCTTTCATAGAGTTGCAGATCTGAAAGGTGGTTTCAAGAGTTGATATGTAAGCCTTTATTTTGTATTCTTAAAGCATTTGAGATTAATGAAGAGCAGTCTCACTGTTGGGAGTAGACCTGAAGATGTAGCCACGATGTCTAGGGAACTCTGTTATCAAGTTTTAGTGTGCTTATGTTGATATTTTTCTATCTTAATCTCTTCTTTAACATCTCAAAAATTACTTATGAAGAATGGATTAAGAAAGTTAATGTTCATAAGTTTAAGAGTTTAGTTAAGTGAAGCGTTTCACACAACATTGCAAGATGCACTGTCAAAATTAAATATGTTGGAAACTGAAAAAGATTTGTTATCAATGAAGGACTAATGGTTAGATTGGTAACTTAAGATTTTCATATCAGTTAACCTGATACATAAGAGATCCAATGGGATACTTGTAAAGAGTGGGATACACTCCCTTTGAGTTGGAAGCATCTATATTCTTCCAGTTAGTAACCATGGGTGTTGCCATAGGCCTGCAATATTGCATGCCAAACTACTTCAGGGTCTCCACAACATATTTCCCTTTCCCAAGAAAAATCAACATATTTCCCTTTCCCAAGAAAAATCTATTCATCCTTCTGCCACACCTCTAAACCGAGAAAATAATGCATCATCCCCAAGTATTTCATCTCAAACTCAATAGCAATCTCCCTCTTGCAATCATCCATGAGCTTCTCTAACCCTGTCATGAATAAGTCATCCACATGTAACACACGAATGAGTGGCTCACCCTTAACTAAGATGTAGTAAAGGTTAGAGTCAACCTCACTCTTGGTGAAGCCCATCCCAAGCAAATAGCTATCAATCCTACTGTACCACGCACGTGTTGACTGCTTGAGCCCATATAGCACTCTCTTCAACCTGCAAACATGAGTTTGCCTTTCGTCACCTCAAAACTCTCTGGCTTCTCAATATAAATCTCCTCCTCTATCACTCCATTGAGAAACATTGTCTTGACATCCATCTGGTGGATCTACCACCCCAAATCAATTGCAATGGATATCATGACTATGATAGAAGAATATCTCACCATGGGTGAAAATGTCTCACTGAAGTCAATGCCCTCCTTCTGTGAGAATCCCTTAGCCACAAAGTGGGCTTTGAACTTGTCCACACTACCATCAACAACGTATTTGATCTTCTAGATTCATCTAGATCCAACCACTGATTTCCCCTCTGGCCGGGGCACAACCTCCCACATATAATTCTTCATGATAGAATAATACTCCTCCATAATGTCATGTCTCCACACCTGCTGCTCAAATTCCTCTTGAAAAATGGAAGGCTGAACCTCTATCAACTCGCTCAAGAGAACCATGTAACTGGAAAATATTTTTGGCACCTTACTCATCTCGACTGAAGTCATGGGAGCATCCACCTACTCCTAAGACTCTCTCAATGTGCACTCAACCCACTTCAACATCTTCCTACTAGAGTACTCAACCTGAGTAAATGGAGCATCTTGGTCCTCCTCATGCTACTCATGCTGCTCACCCTGCACAATCTGGTGCTGTTGTTTCTCAACGTGTACAAAAGTCTAGGGACTTTTAATATGTAATGGTTGTCTAGCCTTCTCCTTAGGAGCACTCTGCTCTTGACTTTTCTCATGACTCTTCTCATCAACTAGCATCTATTGTTGAAATTTTACCAAGTGGATTCAACCCTTATTATGCACTAATACCATGTTGATATTTTAACACTCTACTCAACACCTGATAATTAGCTCAAAACAAAATCACTTTATCTATTGAAAGCACATATCAGTAATAAACTAAACAAGTAGCAGAAGCATAAACAAGGAAACCAAATCAAGCACACATAAACACCAATATTTTTGGGTAAACCCCTAGAAAAACCCCGAAGGGAAAATTTGTCCAATGATGATTTTACTAAGGTCAAATTAGGGCTCCCGCAACAGGTATAATGGCTCACTGTGAGAAGTATACACTGCAGAAAAACCTAGAAAGTCTCGTGCTACTGTACGACCTATTTTGGCATGTTTCTCGAGGCATCCGAGACTTGTCCTTCTATGACTCACAAACATCCGCAACTGTCTCCACTATGACCCATGGATATCTGCAACTGTCTCCACTGTGACCTATGGATGTGTATGGAAATTCCATATGGAAAGCTCTGTACAGTCTGACTCTTTCCTGTGGCTTCTGGCCTTTGAAACCCACCTCCATCTACTTCTGTTCTATCTCCTCCTTAACCTGTATGACATCTAGATGGAAATCCTTCTCCACCTATTCAAGATATTGAATCATAGTCTTTCATGATCTAACCCTCTGATCAAAACTTAGATGAAATCTCTTCAACCAACCTATGATATTTTCTCACTCTAATGTAAGAAAAAGTCCTTGTTTGCTCGTACACTCCTTACACTAACAAAATTACTTCTTTTCTATCCTCAAACTTGGTCTATCACCAAAGTGACTTCCTCTCAACGTCCCAATTATGTCGACTCATCAACACAAGTCTCTCACAAGTGTATCTCACACAAGTCTCTCATGAGTGTATCTCACACAAACATCTTCCTCCTTCTCCTAACCTTTCTTTTATAATCATGAGTTACAATCTATTACTAATGTTCAAGGTGATCTATGGCTGAGATTACTTCTCATTCCCAGTAAAGATTTAGATTACATGCTGCATGATAAACGTGTTCCTTAAATAACTCAATTCACTAATAAATACAATTTTATTTTAATTAATTCCTTTTAACTAAAGTAAACTCAAGACTAGAAGATTATTTGATGACTTCCACATGCTAGACACATGCTAATGCGGAAGTACCTGTCTGATGCTACCACCAACAAAAACACTCCCTCTTAGAAATGAAGGTACTTCTCCCACCTGGAGTTGGCTCAATCTTCACTACCAGAACTGCTACCATGCCTGCTCTCCAATATACTTGATTGGCTGCTCCCCTTTGACATAGAAGCTACCCTTGTCATGATGGTTTGAACTGTCTTTGAAGACTCACTGCCTCTAAACATGCTCCTAGAAGTCTCCTACTCCTGAGCATCTTGCATGGCCATATCATACCATGACGCATTCTTGACATAATTGGAAGGATGCTCCTTCCCACCTAAACCTGAAGGATAACTGCCTCTGAGCTGCTCAACCTTCGTAGCTACCTGCTCTCTATTCTCTACCACTTTGCTACTTGTCATTTCTCACATAGGTTGTCCTTTTAGCCCATCCTCATTTTTCAGTGTGTTCACCATATCCAAGATTTGATATGATAACCCTCTACTAAAATTGTCATTTCCTTGAAATCTGTCCTTCAATTTCCCTTGTTGGTTATCAACCTGATAAGATTTGTCCTCTTGGTTTCCCCCCTTAGAGACTAGGCTCCCTCTTTCCTTCAAATCCTCGACTCTAATACCATGTTGAATTTTTCCCAAGTGGATTCAACCTTTGGTATGCACTAATACCACGTTGATATTTTACTAATCTACTAAACACCCGATAGTTAGCTCAAAATAAAATCACTTTATCTACTAAAAACACAACTAAGTAATCAAATAAACATGCAGCGGACAAGGAAACCAAATCAAGCACACATAAACACCAATATTTTCGAGTAAACCCTTGGAAAAACACGTAGGGAAAACCAGTCCAATGATGATTTTATTAAGGTCAAATCAGGGCTCCCGCAAAAAGGATAATGACCCACTGAGAGAAGTATACATTGCAGACAAACCTGGAAATTCATGTACTAAAGGTATGACCTATTATGGCACGTTTCCCGAGGCATCCACAACTTGTCCTTCTTTGACCCATGAAAATCCATGAGTGTGTCCATTGTGACTCGCGAAAATCCGTGTCTATCTCCACTGTGACCCATGGATATCCACGACTGTCTCCACTGTGACTCACGAATGTGTACAAAAATTCTGTACGTTAATTTTTGTACGATCTGACTCTTTCCTGTGGCTTCTGTCCTCTGAAACCCACCTGCAACTGATTCTTCTCTCTCTCCTCCTTGACCTGTATGACCTCTATATAGAAGTCCTTGTCCACCTATCCAAGATATTCAATCATAGTGTGATCCAACCCTATGATCAACACTTGGATGAAATATCTTCACCCAACCTGTGAGATCTCCTCACTCTAGTGTAAGAAAAAGTCCTCCTTTGCTATCCTCGATCTTGGTCTCTCACCAAAGTGACTTCCTCTCAAAGTCCCGACTGTGCCAACTCCCTCAACACAAGTCTCTCACAAGTGTATCTCACACAAGTCTCTCACAAATGTATCTCACACAAGTGTCTTCCTCCTTCTCCTAGTCTTTCCGTTATAATCACGAGTTACAATCTATTTCTAATATTCAAGGTGGTCTATGCCTGAGATTACTTCTCACTCCCGATGAATATTTAGATTACATGATGCATGCTAAGCATGTTCCTTAAATAAATCAATTCACTAATAAATACAATTTTACTTTAGTTAATTCCTTTTAACTAAAGTAAACTCAAGACTAGAAATTCTTTGACGACTTCCACATGCCAATGCATAAGTATCTGTCCAATGCTACCACCAACATCAACATCTATCCACAAGAATTTATGAAAGCTCTGTCCTCCTCAAATCTCACATCCCTCCTAACCACTGTCCTCTTGAGTGCAAGAATGTAGACCCTATAGGCCTTAGACGTTTCACTGTAACCAACAAGGATGCCCTTCTCTACAGTAGGCTTAATTTTGGTTCTCCTCTCTGCCGAAACATGGCAGTAGATAAAGAACCCAAAAATGCGTATGTGACCAATATCTGGTTTCTTCTGCGTGAAGGCCTCCTCAGGGGTCATCCTCCCTAAGACCTTATGCAAACTCCTGTTCTGCTGATAGATTGTAGTGTTACATGCCTCAGCTCATAGAAACATGGTCAAGTCCTGATCATGCAACATAGCCTTTTCTACCCCAACTATTGACCTATTCTTTATCTCTGAGACTCCATTTTACTATGGGTTATATGAAACAATTAACTTCCTCTTTATCCTGAAACTTGCATATAACTCCTTGAAGCCACTCGAGGTGTACTCGCCTCCATTGTTTGATCTAAGCACCTTGATATTTCTTCATGTCTGGTTCTCCATAAGAGCTTGGAACTCTTGGAATCGGTTGAAGACATCATCCTTGGCCTTCATAAAATAGATCTAGGTTTTCCTGAAATAATTGTCAATAAAGGATACATGAAAATTGAACCCTCCAATAGACACTGTTGATATGGGCCCATAAACATCCGAATGGATCAAGTCTAAAATTCCTTTGGACCTGCTATCACTACTAGGGAAGGCTATCTTGGTGTACTTTCCCATAACACACCCCTTACACACACCATGCTGATCAGAAATGAACTCTAGAAGCCCAACCATGGCATGGCCTCCCTGAGCTCCTTGAGTGCTCCATGATGTAAATGATCCATCTGCCTATGCTAAGGCTCCCCCAAATATCGGCCACTGCTGTTGCTATTAACAAAGACACATGATGGTTCAAATTGCAGCTTGTATAGTTTTTCCTATCTTACTCCCAACACTTTCCCCATGCTAGCATTGGATCCCTTAGGATGTATAAGTACTCTTCCATCCCGAAAAGTGACCTCATATCCCTCATCTTATAAGGGTGAAACAAAAATCAAAATTTTGGTCAAACCAGGAACAAACAAAACATCATTAATTGACAAACTCTTACTAGACTCCCTTTGAAACCTCATGGTTCCTATGCATGTTGGCCTGTACTTGGAATTATCTCCAAGTACAATGTTGAAGTTGGCATTGTACTCCAAGTTGCTGAAGTATTCACACATCCTTGTCATGTGGCATGAAGCACTGTGGTTAATGTACCATGTACCAGTGAGCATGGAGGCAGATAGGCATGATAAGAGTGAAAATTCCTTTTAAAATTTGGTTGCAAAAGCATCCATATCAGTTGTAGCATCCATTTGCTTCTTGGGTTTTCCCTTCTTCTTATTGGGGCATTGACTGACAAAATGTCCAAGTTGATGACACACATAGAATTTTACCTTACTAGGGTCAAACTTCTTCTTGCCACGTTGTTTAGAAGATGCTCCCTCTGCAAAGCTCGTTTTTCTCTTTCCCTTCTTGGTGGCCGATGTAAGATCTCCTCATCCTCATATTTCTTCCTCTGATCTCCATGCTGAGACCCCTCCCAGATATCCTCTTGTATAAAGTCATCCCGTAGCCTCTCCCAAGTAGGCAATTTCTCATGGTCCATCACACATTTGACAAACGCATCCCGTTGCTTGCCAAAACCATTCAAACCAACTAATCATCCAGAACAATACCCCCTACAGTTTCTATCTCATCACGAACCTATGTTAGATTTGTGAGATAGAATGTCATGCTCTCACCCCTAGACATCTTCATGCTATGTAGCTTGTCGATGAGAGCCATCTTCTTGTTTTGATTGTCACTTTGGTACAACTTAGTCAGCGCGTCCCACTTTTCCTTAACATTTTTCTTCTCATCTAGATGTGGGATCATATGATCCTTGAAACCATCCAATAGAATCCTTTGTGCCCTAGCTTCTTTCACCTCATGGAGGCCCAAGGCAATAGGACCATTGACTGGTATTGGAATTGTTGTGCTAACATGTGCCCACAACTTATTCTCCCTTAGAACAGTTGTGATGTTGACCTTCCATTGAAGATAATTTGAAACACCCTCTAATATGTCCTCATACCTCATGCTGGTAGCCATGGAGATCTGAAATCTATAAACTGAAGAAATTTTATTTTGACTATAAACCAAATTTGAACTAGATCCGTTCGATCTGAAGAGATCTGCTGTATCAAATTCCTTTAAGTTGGCTGTAAATTTATGTGTGTTTAATCATGGGCAATTCTCTGATACCATGTAAAAATTTTAATACCCAGTAAGATGGTAATCTAGCTCAATATATTTTAACCCCAAAAATGTAAATCTTTATGCAGAAATAAAATTCAGATCTATACTATGATTACACAACCTGATTAGAATTGCATGCACAATGAAAAATAAATAGCCAAACACACAATAACACTAGATATACCCTAGAAACCCCAAGTTTGGGAAAACCAGCAAAGGAGGGCTTTTATTATTTTCTTCTTGAGCAAATATTAGCAAAAAAATACAAAGAATACAACTCAGAAAATTCTTACAACAAATATGAAATATTATAGCCTTGAAACAATCCTCTCTGGGTGCTGTACGACCACCCAAAAATCTCTAGAACTGAGATAAATCTATCTCAAATGAAGCTGTCTCTTTTCCCAACTATACGACCCACTTAGTGCGCCTTTTTCAAACCTTGTGTGGCTTGCTAAACTCAACACACACCCTGCAACAAGAGAACAATCTGTACGACCCCTTGTATGACCCTGTACGACGCTGATCTATAGCCTGCATGACCCTTTTTCACGCCCAACAAATGGCCCTTGTAAAATGATGCCCTTTATCCCTCAACTTAGCCTCTTTAATTGCTTCCCTTGCTCATAAAATCTCTGCAGAAAAATAGGCCTCTTGGTTTAACCCTTGTGCCCCCTCCTTTCTTGTTCAATCACCCTCAAAGATGATCTTTCATAGTGACCTCACCCTCACTTCATAATCTTGAATTTACTCTTCTAGATCTTTCCAAAAGAGATCAATGATCCAAATTAGATCTTATCTCTTTCTTGGGATCATAAAACAACTTGAATTATTTCCAAAGTGAACTTTAGAAACTAGGTAAATAAATTCAATGAAAAATTATAACTTTAATTTTCCATACTTTCCTAAGTTAGACGTAGGCAAGATTAAAAAGTTGTATTGGGTAATTTTAATGTCCCCTACATGCCTAGGACACATAGACACGAGCATACACCTTCTCTCTGCTACAAATTTAACACTTTTTTGGCTAAATGTCTCATCCTCCCTCGTGCCATGTAGCATAGAATTACCAGAACTTGGGTTGTTGGAGGCCAAAGAAAGTTCTACCATTTGCGAAGATGCTACCAAAGTGCGCAACCTCTTACATTCCACTTCTCAGGCCATTACATCGAAGATGAGTGTATCAATTTTCTGCTCCATCTTTGTCAGTTTGGCTGAGAAAAACTTGAGTGTCCTGCTATAAGCTTAATAACTACCTGGTGCCTACACAAAACTTTCCAAATCTCCTTAATCTTTGGGTTATCCATGATTGCAATGTGATTGCAATGGATAACTTCTGCAATTCAAATTAAGAAAAAACTGTTACAAGGTGATGATACTTCACAAATTATAATATAAAAAATATTAAAATAAGAATTAAAGTTGTTAAAATATTTAACATAATAAGATTTTTACGTTTAAGAAAACTAAAATAAAATTAGAAAAATAAAGTTATTTAATAAACATAAATTGAAAATACAATTCTGCTATCCATTTAAATCTTGGAGGTATAACATATTTTTAATTAACCAAATGTATTTTATATGAAATCGCGAAGGTTTTTACCATGCAAATAGTGTTGCTAGTCGTGCTTAGAATTCTCTCATGAAATTCATACCATATATGCCTACCAATCGCTGGGTTTTATAGTATTTTATAAACAAAAAAAAAAATGCATCTTTTCTCCAGTGCATTTGCATTTCAATTTTGGTTCAACGAGGCATCATGAGATCTTATCCCCCTCACCCCGTAGGCTCTTCTACATGGCACATCGGGCTGTTCTACTGGTGTTCATGTCCCATATCGTTTGTCGTATGTCCAAAAGTCCCATAACATGTGACAAGAATAACACGTGACAAGAATATTAGAGGGAGGTGACAAGGGAAGGCATAACTGGCTAGGATATGTTCTTTTCTACAAGCATAGTTCAGGAATTTGATCGATGGTAGAAAATGTGGGCTTAAAAAAAAATGGATATAACTTCTAAATTTGTCCTCTCCAAGTGGTAGCAGCTCACCTCACCCATTGTACAAACGTTGTTGGAGCGGTAGCAAGTCATGCCCAGGAACGAAAGGAAGGAACCCACTGAATGGACACATGAAGGGTTGGGTAAGTTAGAATCATGCATTGTATGAATAGTCTTTTAATTCCTCACAGATTTTGCAGATTTGATTTGTAGCTTCAAGTAATCAAATCCATTGTTATTTTTTATGGGTGAAGATCATTTTGTAAAATTTGATTGGTAATTTTTTGGGTACAAATAAGTTCATAGCTTCACAAATTGTAGTGTTGTTGCTTAGAGCTATGGCTCTGGCCTACCCAAGTTAGGGTTTTCAGTTGGCTGCCTCCGACCCCCTCTAGCTCTCTTTGTTCACTCAACCTTTCACCCTTCCCTATCTATCAATATTAGTAAAGTATTCTACTCTGAATTTTATAAAAATAAAATATTTTAGACCAAAAAAACTATAAGCTCTCACTTCATGTTACGTATATGTCTGAAGCCTGTTAAACAACTCTTAATGTTGCTTGTCAGAATTACATAAAACTCCCCATTCATGAGGGCATGGCCAAGAATGACGACCCTGCAATAAGGTATATATGCTAGTATATACCCCTTTAATACATTGTTGTATCATGATTAATGACAATGTGTAAGTCGCTATGGACTCTCATGAGTTTTCTTTCGTTAACTCACCTCCAACAAACAATTATATCTTTGTTTTGATCGGGCCCTTAAAAAAGCCTTGCTAGGGGTGTTTAATTAAGGAATGGTTTCTTACTTGGGAATGGGGAATGTTCTCTTTTGCATAGTGAATACACAATGAATATACAAATAGAATTGAGGCGAGGAGATTGAGCCTTCGATTTGATTCTTTAAAAAAAAATTGACACTTATGAATCTGCATGAAACATAAATTGAAAGGCATGAAAAACAAATGAGTGTCATCAAATTTTCACTTGACAGGTAGGTTAAATTTGAAATTCCAGGCCTCGCCGTGTAGATATTGTTCTTCATGACTGAGCAATGTGTAGTTAATAGAGCACGAAGCATTAAAGACGTTTTAATATAAAATGTGTTGCATAAATGGTGATAGGTGTTGTTCTCCGTGTTTGCTAGGATCCTCCGCAACGTTTTCAGAGCTGTCGACAAGGTCTATGGATATTTTGATGGTGCAGCGCAGAACGAGAATTGTAGGGGAGGATTTGCCATTTATAGAGATTCCTCTTTTGTTTGTTTTGTTATTCGTGGTGGAGGCAAAGGCACAAATACAAAGGCTCAACTGTTGGGTATTTGGACTCTCCTCATGTGGGCCAAGCAATTGGGTATTCAATGCATATCAGTGACGGGGGATTCCAAGGTGATTATTGACTGGTTAAACTGTCTTTGTGTCATAAAGAACATCACTCACACCCACCGCTGTGACAGGATCAAAGCTCTAGCAAAGACTTTTACTGAGATTGAATTTCGACATATCTATCAGGAATTGAACACTGTTGCGGACAAACTCTCAAAGGAGACTCTGGGGTGGAAGGAAGGACTCTCATGGATCAAAGTATTGAAAGATGGGAAATTAATTTCCCACAGATTTTGTTGCAGCTCTTAAATATGTGGTTTTGAGAAAAACAGGTGAAAATACATGCTTCTTGATAGTTGATGAGTATTTTACCAATTGACTATATACATGCTTCTCATCGAACTATGTTAAGTAGACTAAACATCATAGGTTTTAACATAACACACTTTCCCTCTTTTAAAACAAAAATATAATAGTGATGTAATATTACTTTTGATTTCTTATAATAACATAGTAATGTTTTTTTTTCCTATGAAAAAAAAACATTACTATGTTATTATAAAAAATCAAAATTAATATCTATAATAAATGGGGAAGAGGAAATATCTATTCACATGAGTGTCCACCGTCGTTTCTACAACAAGTTTAAGAACTTTTGCTTGTAAATGATAGGAAGCAATTTAGTGGAAATCTATTAGAAAACGGTGAATGGCAGAGTCTCTAGGGATCCATCATTAAAAATAGCCAAACTAGATCATGAAAAATGCAAGGATGCCAAAACAAAAAATGCCCTCTATTACCATCTCCAATTACAATGAATGCAGGTTGTCTTCTTTTTTAGCTGGAAAACACTTTCTAAAACTTACAGCTCTACAATAATTGAATTATAAAATTACCGTTGCAAATTGCAATAAACAAGTGCAATGATTAAATGTTAGAGGAATATAATAATTAAGACCCGCCTTCAAAACAAGCCCATGATACCATATATTTTGGAATTAAMGTTCTTCTATTATAAAACCATACGTGTCCTCCTCTTTATTTGTTGGAAAACACTCTTTCTAAAACTTACAACTCTACAATAATTAAATTAATGAATGAACTTGGGAGATGAATTATCTAATATCCCGTAAGCAAGAAGGGAATTTTCTATAATTCTTATTATAGCAAGAATTACAGTATAATATTATTCTTATTATATTAAAGTTACAATATAATTCTTATTATATTAAATTTCATATGAAATAAATAATAGTTAGATAAACAATTACACTATAATTCTTATTATATCAAGTTTTAAATTAAATAAATAACAGTTCAAATGAATTACAAGTTTCATATGGTAATGATCTTATATGACATTTAATAAAAAAATAAATTAGATATAATAAAAAAATAATTTTTAATTTTATTTCTATAAAAGTTCAATGTTTTTTTTTTTTAATTTGTTAACATAATTATATAAACATCTAAACAGTTATAATATAATTCTTATTATATTAAATTACATATTAAATAAATAATAGTTAGATAAACAATTACTATATATATATTATTTTTATAAAAAAAAATTGCTATACTAAAAAAGGAATATACATGTTGATGTCTTTCAAGTCCAGCCTTGGTAGGCTTTCTTTCAGATTTATATTGCTTATGCTTCGTCTACTGCACTAACTGACTTTTTAAGTCCTTTTACAATAACTTTTTACTAATTGTTTCTGTTATCACATAAAGTTGTCAAGGGTCGCAACAGTTGTACAAATATTTTGCTTGCGCAAGAAACATATGTAAGCACGAGCACAACATTCAGAACGGTCTATTTTGGGGCTGAAATACAAGCAGTGGTCGGGTTAAATTTTCAACGCCAGAGATCCTGTATACGGTTCAGATCAGCGACTCTCGGGTGATCAAGATTTCAAAGACGTGCAAGAATTAATGACTAGGCAGAGGGGCTAAAGTCCCGAAGTAAATCTGTGCCATCCAAGTCAAAACGGTACGTGGGGGGCAGATCCCTCATTTCAGATTTTAACACTCCAGAGAATTGTGTAAGTCAAGCATTCAAAAATCCCGAAGAGCCGGAGAGTCGAAGCCCGAAGAGCCGAAGAGTCGAAGCCCCGAAGAGATGAAAGTCCGAAGTGACTCTGAACTATTGATCTCAAATCAACAAAAGCCGTTGATCTTTGCAGTCGTATCGCCGGAAGCCCCGAAGTAGTAAAGAGTCCAAAGTAATTCTCAGTCGTCCGATTCAAGAGGACCCACGGAAAAAATCTGCGCACTTCGAGGGAAAGTGAAAGTTGAAAATTGAGTTTTCTGAAATCCGAAGACCCGAAGAAATCGCAGCCGTCGATCTATGGAGGCCACATGTCATCTGATCCATCACTTCGGATAGAAGCAATTGCGGTGAAAGTGAGGTTTGAAAGTTGAAAACTCCGAAACCCGAATCAGGAAGCAAATTTGATCCGTTGGTTTGAAAGAGCATATTTGAGCCATTGATCGAGAGGCCGAATCCAAGATCGCATGATCAACGGTCACGCTCAATTGCGGGGTCAGAAGATGATCGAGTTTTAAAGTTTGAGGGCGGGCCACAATCAAAACCACAATATTGAGAAAGGGACACGTGGTGTCTCGTGGCGAATTGCGGGGAAACACTCTTGGTCATGCCCGCGATCACATATTTACGTGAGGTCATAGCCCTAGGTCACATCTAGGAAGGGGCCAAAGGAAAAGGAGCTAGCGCCTGAATTCTGAGATTTCATAAGCACGAAGGGAGAGGTCGTAGGTATCATAAGACCTACACTAGAAGTCGAAGGGGCCTGTGTCTGATTAGGAGGTGAGACCATCAGGGTCTCAAAAGGGTCGGCAGATGGATAAAATCTAGTGGTGGTGCCAAATCTAGCAGGTGTGCTTAGATCCTAGACCACGATCAGATCAATGGCCATGTTCCATTGCCGAGACACAACATGCTCAGTTGATAAAACTCTTAAGCGGTCCCATAATTGAAATTGTGGTAAAGCGAAGGAGATACATGGTAGAAGGTGGTGGATTGCGGGCCCAAAAGCGGTCTGAGTTCAAACCGCTTTTGACGGCCCCTCAATCACATGCTCATATAACATCAAATCCAAGAGCAGCGCGTGGCCGCCCCCTAGGCATCAAGCCTCATTGAGTTCCTAAGGAAAAGTAGTTAATAGAAGGAAGGATGAGTGGTTGAAACCTTGACTCACCCCATAAATGGAAAGCATGGAAGGTCTGGTCGTGGAGACTGAACTATCAGCCCGAGGTACCCTTGTGGATGGATTTTTCTGCAGATCCATGTTGATCTGAGCATGCATCTGATAGAAGGATGCACGCTCAGTCCGACAGAATAAAGCATAGACGAAAGGCTTTGAATGTGATGGCCAGGTCACACTCCTGGTAGTGGTGAACTGAGCCGATATAAATAGATCAATTTAGATTTTGTAAAAAGGGGGTTAGTTTTGGCCTAGACTGGGGGAAGCTTTGAGAACTATTATGACTGTATTTGTGCTGTAAGCTTGAGGGCCTAGATTGTAAATTGTTACGTTAATGAAGATTCCTTTAAGTTGTTATATCAGACCACCTTCTTAGTTTTCATTTCCCGTTTTCCTTCTTGTCTGGATGTAATCTCTCTGATTTATGGATTCCTGAGGCGATGGAGGATCTGCTGCTGTCATGCCCATTTTTCATGGTTCAATAGATGTTTTCTGTTTCTCTTTCTTGTATGGATGTAATCTCTCTGATTTATGGATTCCTGAGGCGATGGATGATCTGTTTCCATCATGCCCATCTTTCATGGTTCAATGAACGTTTTCTGTTTCTCTTTCTTGTCTGGATGTAATCTCTCTGATTTATGGATTTCTGAGGCGATGGAGGATCTGTTGCTGTCATGCCCATCTTTCATGGTTCAACAAACGTTATCTGTTTTTCTTCTTGTCTGGATCGTTGTAAACCCTCTGATTTCTGAATTCCTGAGGCGGTGGAGGATTTGCTGTCATCTCACCCATTTTTTATGGTTTATTATTCAAACACTTTCTATCTTTCTCCTTCCCATCACCACTTAAATCCTTTTGTTTGATAGGGAGATTAAATTCCTTCATTCCGTAGACTGTTTAATATGACTCCATATCCCAATGGCCCATCACTGATCTGCAGTGATCTCTGTTGTATTTCCTTTTCTTAAAGTCTCGTTGACTCGCCCACTCACACCATTTTAATCCACAATCTTTTGATGGGTACTGGGCTTATCCTCTTGCATTCAGAGGGTGACTCTCAGTGCTAACATTCATGGCGCCGTTGCCGGGGATGGAAATGAAGAAATCTTCCCTGGGAGAATGACAATGATCAGATCTGATCTTTGATGGTGAACAAAGATCAGACACATTCAAACTGCATATCATTCACCTGGCGACTCCACGATAAAAGGATCCAGTGGTGACTCCGCAAGTTTGAGAGGTCATATTTTCATATGGAAGCTATCTTGGCTTAGAGGTTTTCTCCTTTTAATTTCTCTGTTGTTCCTGGTTTTCCAAATGTTGTTCCTACTATGGATCAATGGGGTGATTTTTTGCCCATATTTAGAGAACATAGAGATGACAACCCTGCAGAGCATCTCCTTGAGTTTCATAAACTCATGCATCAGTGGGAAATACATCACGAGGGTGTATTAATGAAGATGTTCATGTTCTCATTAGATGGAGATGCTCGTGAGTGGTATCGATCCTTGCCCCCTGCTAACATCTCTTCTATGTAACGGTTTCATGTAGTTTTCAATATGCATTATCAAAAGTATTATTCCTCTGAGTTAATTTGTCATAGTTGTTGTGAGGAATATAAAGACTGTGTTCAAGGTATAACTGTTCCTTATGAAGGCTGTGAGAATGAAGGAGATGCCTTGGATGAGTTGATGAATCTGGTAAAATCACTTTCTGCAGAAATAGAGAAATTGGAGGCAGATTTTTCTTGCTTCTCTTATGAAGGAAATGTAGAGGATATTCCGGTCCTTGAAACAAATGTTTTTGGCAGCCCCGCTTATGATGAAGAAGTGATTTCAAATATTGAGCAAGAAAAACCAAAATTTCATGAATATCCCAACGAAGATGACGAAGAGCGGAGCTTTTCCATGGTTCATGTTTATGATGATTATGAATTTGATCCTTGGGAGAGCCATGAAGGAGAAAAGGAGGAGCTAAATGAGCAACTTACCTCCTGTCCAGAGCCTGTAAATGAGAAAATGTCGCCTGGGATCAACCAACCTACATCAATCCTCCTCCCACCTGTATACTCTGAGAACATCAAACGACGGGTGAGCAATAATGAAGTACAAGAGGTATTTTCTTACCAGTCGAGCTTTCCTGATTATAAATTTTGTGACCTTGTGGGGTTGTATATGGAACTGTGTTTTCCAAAAGCATTGGAGCCTACAAAATTATTCATCTTATCATCATTTGGGGGTATTGTCAGTGTTTCAAGACATGTTTTCTTTATGCTGTCATACTTCCTTTACCTTTTGTGGATCATTTGCAGTAAAGAGAAGAATTATATTACCAGACAGTTTGGGTGGATATGATGGAAGTTTGTTTTCACCTAGCACTTTGTACAAATTAGTTAGCCTAGGATTGTACATAAATAAGCTCCTTCTGGAGCCCATGTGTTTGTTTTCGTTTCTTAAGTAGAGTAGTGTACATATCTCCCTGTTTTCTTCAGCGAATGTTTTGAGCTCGACTCCATATCCCAACAACTAAGGCATTGGAACTGCGCATTCTTGGAATCTCACAAGGAGCACGCCATCCCCTATGGAGCCAAATGTTATCACATAAAGTTGTCAAGGGTTGCAAAAGTTGTCCAAATATTTTTCTTGCGCAAGAAACAGACATAAGCACAAGTGAAGCATTCAGAATAGTCTATTTTTGGGTTGAAATAAAAGCAGTGGTCGGGTTAAATTTTCAACGGTGGAGATCACGTATACGGTTCAGATCAACGACTCTTGGGTGATTGGGATTTCAAAGACGCACAATAATTAACGACTAGGCAGAGGGGCTAAAGTCTCGAAGTAAATATGTGCTATCCAAGTCAAAAGGGCATGTGGGGGGTAGATCCCTCATTTCGGATTTCGGCACTCCAGAGAACTTTGGATGTCAAGCATTCAAAAATCCTGAAGAGTCGAAGAGACGAAGCCTGAAGAGCCGAAGAGCTGAAGCCTAAAGAGATGAGGCCCGAAGAACCAAAGAGCTGAAGCCCCGAAGAGCCGAAGAGCTGAAGCCCCAAAGAGCCGAATCCCCAAAGAGCCAAAAGTCTGAAGTGACTCTGAACCGTTGATCTCAAATCGACAAGAGCCATTGATCTTTGCAGTCGTATCACCGGAATCGCCAAAGTACTAAAGAGTCTGAAGTGAATCTCAGTCGTTTGATTCAAGAGGAGACACGAAAAAAATCTGCGCACTTCGAGGGAAAGTGAAAGTTGAAAATTGAGTTTTCTGAAATCCAAAGACCCGAAGAAATCGCAACCGTAGATCTGCGGAGACCACGCGTTATCTGATCCATCGCTTCGGATATAAGCAATTGCGGTGAAAGTGAGTTTTGAAAGTTGAAAACTTTGAAACCTGAATCGTGAAGAAAATATGATCCGTTGGTTTGAAAGGGGCATATCTGATCTGTTGATCGAGAGGACTCATCCAAGATCGTGTGATCAACGGTCACGCTCAACTGTGGGGTAAGAAGATGATCGAGTTTTAAAATTTTGAGGGTGGGCCGCAATCGAAACCACGGTATTGAGAAAGGGGCATGTGGTGTCTCGTGGAGAATTGCAAGGAACCACTCTTGGCCGCGCCCGCAATCATGTATTTACGTGAGGTCATAGCTCTAGGTCACATCTAGGAAGGGGCCAAAGGAAAAGGAGCTAGCTCCCAAATTGTGAGACTTCAAAAGTTTGAAGGGAGAGGTTGCAGGTATCATAAGACCTGCATCAGAAGTCGAAAGGGCCTGTGTCTGATTAGGAGGTGAGACCATCAGGGTCTCAAAAGGGTCGGCAGATGGATAAAATCCAGTGGTGGCGCCAAATCTAGCAGGTGCACCCAGATCGTAGACCGTGATCAGATCAATGACCATGTTCCATTACGGGGACCAAAACCATGCTCGGTCGATAAAATTCTTAAGCGGTCCCGCAATTGAAACCGTGGTAAAGCGAAGGAGATACATGGTGGAAGGTGGTGGATTGCGGGCCCAAATGCGGTGTGAGTTCAAACCGCTTTTGACAACCCCACAATCACATGCTCATATAACATCAAATCCGAGAGCAATGCGTGGCCGCCCCCTAGGCATCAAGCCTCATTGAGTTCCCGAGGAAAAGCAGTTAATAGAAGGAAGGATGGGTGGTTGAAACCTTGACACACCCCATAAATGGAAAGCATGGAAGGTCTGGTCGTGGAGACTGAATTGTCAGACTAAGGTACCCCTACGGATGGATTTTTCTGCAGACCCATGCTGATCTGAGATTGTGCTTGACAGAAGGATGAACGCTCAGTTTGACAGAAGAAAGCAGATACGAGAGGCTTTGAATGCGATGGCCAGGTCACACTCTTGGTAGTGGTGAACTGAGCCGATATAAATAGATCAGTTTAGAATTTGTAAAAAGGGGGTTAGTTTTGGCCCACACCGGGGGAAGCTTTGAGAGCTGTTATGACTGTATTTTTGTTGTAAGCCTAAGGGCCTAGATTGTAAATTGTTACGTTAATGAAGATTCCTTTAAGTTTTTATATCATACCGCCTTCTTAGTTTTCATTTCTTGTTTTCCTTCTTGTCTGGATGTAATCTCTCTGATTTATGGATTCCTGAGGTGATGAAGGATCTATTGCCGTCATGCCCATCTTTCATGGTTCAACATATGTTTTATGTTTCTCTTTCTTGTCTAGATGTAATCTCTCTGATTTATGGATTCTTGAGGCGATGGAGGATCTGTTTCCTTCATGCCCATCTTTCATGGTTCAACATACATTTTCTGTTTCTCTTTCTTGTCTGGATGTAATCTCTTTGATTTATGGATTCCCGAGGCGATGGAGGATCTGTTGTCGTCATGCCCATATTTCATGGTTCAACAAGCGTTCTCTGTTTTTCTTCTTGTCTGGATCATTTTAAACCCTTTGATTTCTGGATTCCTGAGGCGGTGGAGGATTTGCTGTCATCTCGCCCATTTTTTTATGGTTTATCATTTAGACACTTTCTATCTTTCTCCTTCCCATCACCACTTAAATCCTTTTTTCTGATAGGGAGCTTAAATGCCTTCATTCAACAAACTATTTATGACTCCATATCCCAATGGCCCATCACTAATTTGCAGTGATCTCCGTTGTCTTTCCTTTTCTTAAAGTCTTGCTGACTCGCTCACTCACACCATTTTAATCCACAATATTTTGATGGGTACTGGGATTATCCTCTTGCAGTCGGAGGGTGAATCTCAATGCTAACAGTTCCAATTGGTCAAAAAAACATTTACAACCTTACAAAAAGAAAAGGAATTCTTCAGAGGTGGAATTCCATTGCCTTAGTTTTTGTTCCTTCGAAGAACTCATGAAAGCCGACTGCTCCTTTTTGCAGCTACAGGGCTTCTTTGGAGAGTTCATTTGCCTTTGTGTTTAGCTCCCTCAGAATGTGCTGAAAAGAAAGCCATTCAGAATTTCTAAAGGTGAGCTTGATATCTCTTAGAATTGAAGCCAACTTGGGGTTCTAGATGTTGTTTTGGCCTCTTGCCCAATCGATCACTAGCTTGGAGTCACCAAACACTTGTAGCTTTGTCATATTTTTTCTTTGGAAGTTTCTAGAAGAGTCCAAAGTGCTATCAGTTCTGCTCTGTTATTTGTTCCACCTCCTGGTGAATATCTGAATTGGATGTAGTGACTATGAATGATAAATAGAACCGACCCGACTCCACATGAAGGAGGATGTCCTTGGCTAGCCCCATCAAAAAATCCCCATGGGATGGTGTAATCAATGGGAGGGGGAACTATAAAACGTTGTTTTCTTGTTCTTCGCTCTGTCTTATGTTCTTCAGCTTGATTGATCGACGTTGCTGTTGTCACTTTTGGGGGAACTGTCTTGTATTTAAATACAACGTTGTTTCTTTCCCACCAAATTTTTTTGATCATGATACTTGGAAGACCTGCATATAAGGAATTTGTTATGTCTTGCAGCCATGTTTTGAAACAATCTTCAAGAGAAATCTGGTCCCAATTGGCCTAGGTTTTTAGTTGGTCTTTTATTAACTACGCGACCTTTTATGCATAGGGACAAGAGATAAAAATGTGAGTAATGGATTCTTCATTTTCCTTGCACAGAGGGCATATGCTAGGTCCACACCATCCTCTCTTGAGAAAATTGTCCCAAGTTAGCAGTTTGTTGTTTAGATCTAGCTGGAGTGTCACTTTACATCTATTCTTGATTTCCCACAAGGTCTTCCACCACCACTTTGATTGTATCACCGATTTTGCTTCTAGCCAATATTTATAGCCTAATTTAACCGAGTAAGAGCCATTTTGCGGGTTTTTTGACCAACAGAGAGAGTCCACATACTCTCTATCCAGGGAAATGAAGTTTTCACATAAAAGGGAAATGAAAGAGTTCAATTCATCCCGTAGATGTAAGTGGAGATCTAGGGATTCTACATTTTTCCATCCCCCTCTTCCTCACAATTGGGGAAAACCAATGTTGAGGTCCCTCAAGAAGAATTTTTTTTTGTCTTTTAGGAACAAAAGTAGGGCCTGGGAGAGTTTGTAATTATTTCCAGCTCCCAACCATGGATCTTCACCCAATCTCACATTTTCCCCGTTTCCAATGCGCCAGATAGTCTGTTTACCAACAAGGGGGAAATCTTGTACAAGTGCTTTCCAGACAATTGATCCTTTAAGGGTTTTCAAAGGTTCTTGGAACTAGCCAGAAATAAGAAAAGTAGGAAAGTACTTGGAGTTCAATACTCTTACCCATAATGTGTTTCCCAGAGTTAGGCGCCAAAGGTTCCTTCTCGCTAAGGCTCGAGCAAGAAGTCTTGAGTTTTTTAGACCCCAACCCCCCATTTATTTACAAGTAGCGATTGAGTTCCATTTGACCATAGGGAAGCCTCCATGAGCATTTTGTCCCTTCAAAAGGAAGCAAAAGCTTAGGTGTCGAATGTGATCCAGAACTCCTTTTGGGATATCAACTATTGAATTCTAGTAGACTGGAATTCTTTCTAGGACTACTTTGATTAGTACTAGTTTTCCTCCTCTAGAGAGGAGTCTATTGACCCAGACGACTAGGCGGGCCTCAAACTTTCTTATCAACCAACCCTAGTCTTCTTTTATGTATTTTTCAGGTTTTAAATTAAAACCCAGGTACTTGAGTCCATTAGAGAAGTGTTTCCTTTGGGCGGGGAAAGTGGTGGAAATGGAGGCCTCTTCTTCGTTCTCACAGTGATTAAGAAGAAGACATGAATTTTCCATGTTAATTTTCATTCCCGTGGTGCTACAAAAGAGGTTTAAAATATCCTTGAAATCATTCAGATTCCTCTGAGAGCCAAATAAGTTACATAAAATGTCATCTACGAATAAAAGGTGGGTAATTGATTATGATTCAGAGACTGCAATTCCTCTTAAGAGGACCTTAGACCTTGCCTCCTTTATCAGATAACTGAGTGCTTCAACTATGATCAGGAAAAGAAAGGGGGCAACCCTGACAGAGACCTCTGGAGGCTTTGAAAAAACTGGATGAGGCTCCATTGATGAGAATGGAAAAGGAGGAACTTTGGATGCATCCCATTATCCAGTTGACCATTTTTAAGCTCATGTCCATCTGGATTAGGACCAGGTGCAAGAAGGTCTAGTTTACTTGGTCATAGGATTTGGAGAGGTCCAATTTCATAATGGCATACTTGAGATTTATTTTCTTGACCGAGTGGAGAACTTCCCGAGCAATGGCTACTGTGTCATTTATCTGTCTGTTGTGTAGGAAGCCAAATTTCTCTTCTCCAATGATTTCACTTAGCATTGGTCTGAGTCTCCTAGAGATGATCTTGGTGATTAATTTATAGATTCCATTACAATAGGCAATCGATCTATAATCTTCAAAGGAAGAAGGGAACTGTTTCTTTGGGATGAGACACATGAAGGTTGCATTGGGAGGGCCATGCATTTTTCCTTCCTTTTGTGATTCTCTTATCATTAGCAACATATCGTTTTTTAAAAGGTCATAAAAGGATTTGAAAAATTCCACTGTTACTCTGTCTGGGCCTAGGATTTTCCCATTCTTCACGGAGAACAAAGTTGCCTTTAGTTCTGGTTCTGACACTTCTTCTTCTAAGGAAAGGTTCATTTCTTCGGAGAAGATGTTAGGGAATTTTCCTTCTACTTCCAGGATTTCTTGGATGGGGCATCTGGGGGGGGCTAAGAAGATATTGCTGAAAAAATTTACCCCGATATTTGCCTTGTCCTCAAAGGAGGCGACCACATTTCCATGTTCATATTGGATTTCCCAGATTGTGTTGAGTTTTCTTCAAAAGTTTGAAAATTGATGAATTTTTTTTGTGTTATTGTCTCCTTCTTTTATCGACAAGGCCCTACTTTTGATATGCCATTCTTGTTCCTCTGTCTTGATCCATTTGGCACGTTTATTCTCCAAATCTCTTAGTTCAATTAACTTTGTAGTAGTTAGGGGGGAGTTCTCCAGGGAACTTAGGACCTTCTCTAATTTCTCTTCAGTGTCCCGTATGTGTCGGGACCTTTTGGACTTCCATAAAGGGAGCCAATTTTTTATGGCGTTTTTAAAATTTTTGAGGTTTGCTGCAAATTGTACCATCATTGGAGCACGATTTAGGGGGGAGATATTGGTCCAAGAGGAAAGGACTAGATTCTTGAAGTCTTCCTCTTCCAGCCAAGAATGACATAATTTCAGGGGAGATGGGGGGGGGATTCAAAACTCGAGGTCCAATGAAGAGTAACATATTGATGGTTTGAAATGCCTCCCACTTCTACTACATATATGAAATTTGTGCCTAATTTTAGTAGGGCTTTGGATACTAGGAAACCATCTAGTCTCTTTGCAACCTCCTCATCCCCAGTTCTAAAATTCCGCCAAGTAGGAGAGAGTTTTACAGTTTTGATGTCCACCAGGTTGGCCTTCTCGAAGAAAGACTGGAAAAATATGCTTTTCCTGTCGACCCTAGTATGTGCACCCAAAACCTCCCTTAAGGAGAAGGTAATATTTAAATCCCCCCCCACACCAGAATAAGGCCCGTGTATGTTCACCACTAAGAAGGTTAAATTACTATTCTTGTGTTGTAACTTGGTAGAAATTGTAGAGCGAGCGACAAAAGAGGACGAAGGCTAGAAATTTGGTCTCCATCCAGTGAATAGACCTCTAGAGAGACTTGAGGTGTCGGTTGTGCTGAAGGACCAATTCTGAAGCCAAGGGATGAAGGTTTCTATAGATTTCTCACCAGAGCACATTATCTCTTGGATGAGGATGATGTCCAGATTAAGGTTGTGGATCATTCTTTTGAGGGCTAGCTTCTTTGGGGCACCCCCTACCCCTCGTGCATTGAAAGAGAGGAATATCATTTTGACCTTTTCAGACGGGATTTTCCTGCTCTAAGGGCCCTTGTGATGGTAGCTTGGGTACCTTTGTTGATTTTCGCGGATTCTCTCTCTTTTTCTTTCGAGATGAAGGATTTCCTTCCTGCCTGTGCGAGAGAGGGGGGGTTGAGAGACATGCCTCTGAAGAAAGGGGTGGTCTCCCAGGATTTCGACCTCAAGGAATATTCATCTCCTTGAGGATAAAGGGGAGCTTTAGGGAAGGAAGGGATGTGTTGATAGGAAGAGGAGGAGTCACAAATGGTAGTGGAGGGGGCCCGAGAAGGGGAGGGGGAAGGAGGCGACACCAATGAATCTTTAGGGGGAGGGGGAGAGGGAGAGGGATATCTTGCGAGGCAAACTTTCTGTGCCTATGGAATAGCTAAGGGAGGGGAGAGGGAGAGGGGGATTATCGGGGAAAGTGAGGACCTTGGAGAGGGGAGAGGGCTTGCAAGATAATCAAGAGCTAACAATGAAACATAATGAAGAGGAAAAGGAAAGGGAAACATATCCAAAGTAGGATCTTGGGAAACCAAGTTGCTTAGAGATTGACTAGAGAGGACCCCTTTTTTGATTTCCAGGTGACAAGCTTCATTCTTTCCTTCCATCGATCTGACCTCCATTGTCTCTTGCTTTTTGATTGAGGACCTGGTTTTCCACTTACTTGCATGGGATTGTTACAGTAGGGAAATTATGGAGAAATGCGAGCATAAGTGTCCAATTTTATGGTAGCCATGGCACATGTAGGGTAGTCTCCAATAATCTACCTTCTGGTGCCAGGTAATTCCGACATAAACCAGGTCAATGTTACCTACTAATCCTTCTCTTACATCCACTTCGACCAAAATCCAAGCCCACCTTTGATTTTTTTTTGAATCCCAGTTGAGTTCTAGTTTTACAAAAGAGCCCAATTTGTTACCGATGGCTTCTAGTGCTTCCCTGGACCAAAAGGACAGAGGAAACCTGAGAATAATTGCCCAAAATTTCATTATCGTTGTAGAATCCTTTAGGGGGTCAAATTACATTGTCCAAGGTTTCAAGGACAAACTAGATGGGCCCCATGACCAACTCTTCCTTTCGATTTCTTCACAATCTTCATCTTAAAGGAAAGAAAAAGAGATTCAATTTCTGGACAAGATGTGTATCTTAGGGACATAACCAATTAGCAGTTTCCAGTGGTTTTGCAACCATCTTGTTAGAGCCTTTTCTCCCATAGATTTACCTTTAAAACTTCTAACTAGAGTCTTCCCCAAGAGCTGTGGGATGTTGCTGATAGGAATGCCATCACCCACAACCATTTTTGTCGAGCCCCTTTTTTCCTTGATACACCAGGCTGAGAATTTCCCGGTCTGGACATCGCAAACAGAAACCCCCTTCTTCTCCTTCATTTGTGTGCTCGTAGGTGAGAGAGCCTTTCCAGAGAAGAGAGAATATTCAGGTCCGAGGGAGGAGGAGGGCGGGCTGTAGGGGGAGGGGGGACGAGAGTGTGCAGGGGTTCCATGCGGGAGGGAGAGAGAGGCCAACTTGTGAAGGTTTGAGCCACGAGGGAGTAGTGAATACGAGGGTGTGTGAGAAGACGAACATAAGGAATGGAGAGAATCCAGGAACTCAGACTGAGACACGAAGGCAAGGGGCCTGGCGGGGAGCCTCGAAGTCCACAGTCTTCGTATCAGAGGAATCCATGTGTCCCGGTCATGTGGAGAGCACACGGTCCTCACTTGGGGGAGTACAGTGACGACACTAGTGAAGTGAGAGGAAGTGGGGAATGGGAGTCGAGAGAGGGATTTAAGGGTGCCGAAAAAAGGGAGACTGAAAACGGGAAAGAGAGAGGGGAAGGGGGCGGGAAGGAGAAGGCATGCACCCCCCGCCCAAGGTTCTATGCCTCAGTGGACATGGCGCGAGGGGCTAGACTGCAGAATCCAATTAATAAATATATTGTATACTATATTATACAATAATGAATACAAGTAACTTATATAATCAAACAATTACAATATAATTCTTAATATCAAGTTTTAGATTAAATCCCTCAAAATATCCACAACAATTTTTATCTAAAATTCTTCAACAATAATCTTGAAATGAGAAAACTTATCGTAATATCGTCAGATGAAATATTTCAGATGCATCAGGATGCACTGATCCAGTTAAAGTTAGGCAACTTACTGGAAATCCACTAACTGTTTTCAAAATATCTGAACAAAAATCTCAGAAAAAAAAAATCAAATAAAAAAAAGAGGGGCCTTTTTCAAATAAACGTTTTTTACAGCATCTAGGATACACAAAATGAGCAACAAACAAACTCTTTGTGAAAAACACCATCGAATTCCCTCTCTTATTCAATGAAAGCTTTAAATAAAACAATTTCGTGGAAAATTTATCAGCTATATTGGCTCTAGCAAATCCAATATGCGCAGATCGGATTTAAAACAAAACAAAAGCGACTACTATAAATTACTAACCATAACATGACACCAGATGCTACAAATAGCTTTAGAAATGGCGAAATTTCATATAAATATTCCACTGAAAGTCCAATACATGTGAGTGGACACCCTCCGCAAGTAAGATATAGGAATTGGGTGATTACAGGTATCCACCAACCAATGTTTAGTGAGATTAGCATGCCAATAAGGCCCATATTCTATTTCGAGACAAAGAGCCAATTTTATACAATGGATATTGTTGTCCTAGCTACACCTGACCATGCTATGACCATATTGTTCAATTGTGAAACTAAATATGCTCGAATCGAAAAATAGAATGGAAACGAAAAGTGCATAGGAATGCACCACAATGATACTCTCCCCGCTAGTTCATCGATATCCTCAGGTTGTCCCAAGAACCTAAGAATAGGGGAGGTGAAAATATAAATAAGAAGAAGAAGCAGTGTAAATCCCAAGTCCACAATCCAAGAGTGTTAGAGATATATTATGAGCATGTGGTGTTTCTTTGCGCAAAAATATTGTCCACATGGAGTCCCAAGCACATTCACCATTCCTACCCATGGAAGATCAATAGGGTTACCTTAGATTTGTGAAAATATCATATCAAAATTTAATGGAAAATTCACTTACCATGATGGCACAATCTATCCCAATAATTATGCCGATGACTATAGAAAACGCTGCTAGTTCCAAGTTGTCGATGTGTCCCACGAATGCTAGGGTGATTACATTTGATCCATACATTGCTATTCAATTGAGGGTAGACGTCATGGAGCATTTAACAATGGAAAACAAACTGAGTATGAAGGAAATATTCTGCGAGCAACGAGTCTTACCTAAAATTGTTCCAAAAAAGCCTCAAAGGGACCAAATGAAACCACATTTTTTGCCTCAAACTTGTTAAAGATGCATCTAGTGTGCCCAAGCAATGCTACCGGGACATGAAACTACCAAAAAATAGAGTATTTTGTGACCCTTAATGGCTGCAACCATTGCCCTTGTCTCTTCCACTCCTCGATGCTAGGTGTTGTTATGGAGGAGCAATGATTTTCACTACATTAACAAACAAATAACTACACATTGCTCGAAAACCAAACAAATAACTACACACTTCTCAAAAACCAAATGTTGAAGAGGAAATCTCTGTTCACGTGAGTGCCCACCATTGTTTTTACAATAATACTTTAAAAAATTGATCTAAAAGTATTATAAATAAATAAATTTAGATATTTAAAAATATTAATAAAATTTAATTTATAATATTTAACTATGAAAAAATTTACAATATTTTTTCGTCAACTACAAACTAATAGTTGGTCAACACCAAACTAATAGTTGGTCAACGAAAAACTCATTGTATAGTCCTTCTTTTGTAAGGACTAATAATAAAAATAATAAAGGGATAAAATAAAACAAAACATATAAAAGGAGAAGCATGTTTTGTATGGTCAAGTTATGTGCAATATTAAAAAAAATATTTACGAGATGTAAGTGTTTTGGTGGAAATTTTGTTGTGTATAAATAGAATTAAAAGAAATGTTCTCATTTAATATTAATATTAAATATATTTTGTAAATTATATTTGAATATATTTATAGCTTTTTTTAATAAAAATTATAAATTGTATTTTATGTAAATTTGTGATTGTTACATGTTATCTTCTAGCAATCAATTGTAATAAGTGTGGTTAGGAAATTCCTCATGAGCGTCAAAGAGATATTCAATAATCCCCTTAAGGAGAATAAGAGGAGGTCTAGGTATGCAATTTACAAGCGAATTGATGCTAGTTATTATGGCAACTGGGATGATGAGTACAATATCTTGGAGAAAGTCAAGTGGCCTGTGAAGGAGGAGATGCAAGCTAGAGCGCTAAGGGAATGACAGAGGATTGAGTCTATCTAGAGGGAGGCCAGGTTGAAAATCAAGAGTGGGGAGGTCGTTGTCATTAAGCCGGTCCTATTCGAGGAAGATGAGGATGTGGCAGAAGAAATGGGAGAGCAAGAAAAGGGAAACCAACAATAGAGAGAGCGAGAGTTTGTTGCCCATGTGCCCCTTCTGGATGAGAAAATGATCGAGTGCATGGTTTTGGAGAAGAAGAAACATGAGCTCTTTAGTAAGCACATGGGTGAGTATCTCATGGTGGAGCAGGCTGAGGCCAAGGAAATGGTTAATATTTAGTGATAAGACATGTTGATAAAGCTTATATGGATCATCAATTGTTTTTCCAAATGTGCTTCTTAACTTCAATTAAATAAATAATATGGACCTTAGGTCATTCTTGTGGTTGACACGATGTTATAATTAAGGCATCCACTGGGTTCCTTTCTTGCTAAACAAGGCAAAGGGTCACTGGGAAGCTTTGATCGTAGAGCTTAGCAATCCTAATTATGCCAAAGTAGGGGCCAAGATGAGAGATTTGGAAGGGAATGAAGTTGATGTGCCTGGTGCCACCAACAAGGGCCCTAGTTAGATATACTTCAGGGCTACGCAATTACTCCCCATCCTCAAAGAGTTATTCGATAATCCCCTTGAGACGAAGAAGAGGAGGTGTAGGTATGCAATATACAAGCAAATTGATTCCAATTCATATTATGGCTACATTAATGACGGGGATAGTATCTTGGACAAAGTTGAGTGGCCTGTGAAGGAGGAGATGTGAATAAGAGCACTGAGGAAGTGGCAGAGGATCGAGTCTATGTGCTAAATTATGATAGGCACAAAAGAGTGATTGCCTCCGCAAAAATTTAAATATGAAAGTTTGCATATGTACTTTGTCAATTCAATTGTTTCTAGGTGTTTTTTTACATAACAACTGCACCAATGCGTTTCCAATTGCACTGATGCACTATAAACAATATATCACACATGTATATTGTGTTTTTTCAAATCATGTTGATGTTGATGTTGTTTGATTTATAAAATGTATTATAAGTACGCTAATGATTTCTCTATTTTTAAATTAAATTTAAGATGTATCACTCATTAGAATTTAGAGTTGCCACATAATGTTTAACTTTAGTTTTATGAAATCGTTTACTTTGGATTGTAATTGCAAAAACTTATAACTATTAATGCCATATAATGTTTAATTCTTCTTCAAGGTGAATTGTTTCATTTCCAACATGATACAATATGTTGATTAAACATGTTTACAAAGAAAAAATACTTTTATGAAATGCTATTTTCTCATTTATTTTATTGATAATGTCATAATAATTGTTCATAATTAAATTTATAATTGTTGTATTTTAAAAAAAATATTATGGTCATAATTATTAAATATAAATTTTAAAAAACATTATAATTATTAAAATATGAATTTAAAATATCATTCATAATAATGGATTTAAAATATGAATTAAAAAAAACCATTATAATTATTAAATATGAAAATGAAAGCATTAATAATAATTAATTTTAATATACACAATTTGTTTTAAATGGCTTTAAGTTTTTTTGCTCCACCACCAACTTAGTTATGAATATCCTCATAAGTATTTGATTTCATTAGTGAAGAAGTTAATTAATTTGTTAAGGTTAAAACAATATTAAATTAAATTTATTTTATATTAATATTTAAAAATATAGAAAATATTAAGTAAATTCAATAAATAAAATAAACAAAAGTCCATATGTAGATGTTATAGGGAGCTTACTCTCCATCTTTGATGTAATGATTTTAACATCCAACCAACCACTTTATAAAAGAAATGTCGAATTAAGCAATGCATTTACATTAGTTCTATTGAAAATCCAAAATTACAATTACTCAATCATTTTTTAATGTCCCAAGGGACGTCTAAAGGTAAATCCAATGCAAGTCATTTTCACGAGCGGTTGGTGGTCTACGAAAGTTATATTTTATTAACAACTCATCACCATGAGACAAACTACGTATTGCATGCACAACACTAAATATAAATGCCTTCCTTTTGATAAAGAACTCTTTTTCATTTGAGTGTTCTTTAAAGGAACAATTTGCACTAAATAATGAGGCCTTGGAACTATTTATGAACCATGCAATGTTCCCATGAGTTCGTGGACAACCATCAATATATAAAAGGTTTTTCCTGTTAAAGTTTCCAGAAGCATAACCATTCATGCATATACTATACATGGAAATTATGTGTTTATATTTGACAATATTCAAGTAATTAGACCAACTATAAAGAGGAACAAAAAATGGCATAAGTGCCACTGATTGTTTGGGAGGAATAGGTACATGTGAAAGGATAAATAACCCAATATTTGCAACATCTATTTTCAACTTGGCAATCATATAAATATTACCACAAAAAGAGAGTTCAGTTCCAACATCACGCATAGGCATGGAAGGAAGCGAAGCGCCATACAAAGCTCAGTTATAACATGTTTGGTATTTACTCTGTAGATGGATAAGAAGAGGGAAGTCATCGCTACATTCAAACAATTGAACAAACTTTGGTGTGTACTTGGACATTTTTTCTCTTAGCTAATACAACTTTTTGGATCTTCTAGTAGTGATGTTTTGGGTAGTATTGATATCATACTTTGGATCACTATAAGAAATCTCTATTGACTCAAGAGAAGGAGACATGTTGGCCAATTTAGGACAAAACGTATTTGATCTGGCTTCCAAATTTTCAAAAAAGGAGCATATGGAAGTGTTACTATGTGTCTTTTCTATATCATTTATTGGATTCTTGATCACAATGGAAGGTATTAGGCCATCAACTTTGGATAGTCGATCATTAATATAATGGGATAATGTGACACATCAAGGGTTCTTCTTCAACCCTTTACATTTTGAACAACCACATACCACTGATGTGTCATAAAGGAGATCCAATTCACGGTGTAATACAGTTGACCTAGGTTGCAGGTTACAAGAAGATGGCATGTTACAATTGGCAGGGTAAAGCAACTGTCCATTTTCATCAAACATATGCTTGTGATATCTTTCTCTTGATAAGAGCTTGCGACATTTTTACTCTAGTGGAATATCTTGTGCATCCGAAATCAATCCTAATTTATGATCCTACAAAATTCAATGAACAATTATTCAAATGCACGTGCATAAATGACATAAATTCAATCAGATAAATGAATTATAAATAAAATCTAGACTTACTTCAAATGGTGTGGGAGAAGTTGACAAACTTGCAACAATATGGAATGAGCTCGAATATGAAGTATTGTCCATTTGATATTGTAACCTTCTTTTCCCAGCATTTGAACCAAAACCATCATCAATACATGCATGGACTTGATATTAAAATTTATCGGTGTTTTTAATTATTTGCTTACGCACTGGTCCGTTTGTATATATAGAATGCACTGATGCGCTACACTATGAAACACACAGAACTGTGACCTCCGTTAGAACCTCTACAAAGAAAAATATCCGTAAATTTAATTGTGGAGGTTTGCATTTCTATTTTGTCGACAAAATTGGTATCAATGCGTTTGGAAGTCTCATAGATAATCAATACATATTTAAACAAAGTGTAGGCCCCTCATGGCCTCCTATCCATTGACTGTAAGCAATTATCCTTAGGCAAATATAAAGAGCCTTTTTGGATAGACAATCAACTTCTTTGTTTTCATCCCTATATATGTGTGCAAAGGAGATAGATATGAAAATAGGGACGAGTTCAGTAATTCTATCCTTCCATCCATCTAAATTTTCCACCTTAAGCAATCCCTTTTTATTAAGCCAATCGATGATGATCTTGGAATCCCCCAAAACATGTATGTCATAAACTGAAAGTCTTGAGGCAAGAGTCAAAGTAGCCCAAGCTCCCATGAGCTATGCCTTGGAATTTGTTCCCCTTCCACAGTTTAAAGTCCATCTAAACTCCTTATGTTCATCTATCTTTAAGACACCACCAGCTCCACTAAGTATGCCATTTTGTTGAGCAGCCCCATCAAACCAAGCAAGATCTTTATCTACAAGAAGGATTATAGATCTACGCCTAGGGATAGATACTTTATTCTTTTTCCCCATTTTCCCTAGAGCTCATAGAGCAAGATAAACAATTCTTTGCATAGAGGGGATCATTTCCTCAAAGATAGAGTTATTTCCGTCCAACCAAATGTTCTAGCAGATATAAGCAGGAAGAGCTTGGAAATTAAAATTATGAGATGCCCAGTTTTGGAAACAATCATTCACCGATATGCCATTCCTCTTAAGGTCTGATGGACCAATTCGGTCTTAGTAGACGTTAATCATCATCATCATCATCATAAAATTTGATTTTTTAACATTGCCACGTCATCAACTTAGCAAATTAAATATCTTGAATTTTATTATATATATTTTGATATAGTATATTCATTTTGAATGGAATCTTTCTAAACCTCACATATCATAATACAACTTTTTCTATAACAATTCAAAGTTATAGCTTATTAATTTTATTTTTCATCAAATATCACAAGATAATTTGGGCTATGA